>CP139502.1:84841282-85112413 GCA_021014915.2 Artemisia tridentata subsp. tridentata | reverse complement strand
TTTCCATAAATTTTCCATAAACAAAACGTAAAAATAATGTCAGATCATACCTGACGGCGTCAGGCTTAACACCCGACGGCGTCAGGCACTGTAGACATTTACAAGAACGAATTCGAACATGAAAGATAACAAATAATGATTAACATATATTTATGTGATTGTTTAGAGTCAAATGCTTGTATCGAGTCACAATGAATGTTCTGCAGTTTTTCCAGGTTTTAACACTCAGATTTTTCCATAAATTTTCCATAAACAAAACGTAAAAATAATGTCAGGTCATACCTGACGGCGTCAGGCTTAACACCCGACGACGTCAGGCACTGTAGACATTTATTTTGCAAGCAGTATATCTTACTTTGCTTTCTATTTTAGTTTTAGTATATATAGTGTTTACCGCCAATTTTATGCGAGGTTTTGTGTTTCGTTTTCTTAGTGAATTACAGGTTATATTGGAATTCGTTCTTGTAAATGTTTCGTTTTCTTAGTTTTAGTATATATAGTGTTTACCGACGAAAGTATACGTTGGAAGTGAAGCTTATCATGTTTGTTTTCTTGGAGGAAGATCTAATCATGTTTTCACATCGTCTATGCCGAGCAAATCAGGGGAGTATTAGTTTCTTTTTCGATTTTATTTTCCCATTATCATAACTTTGATACTTTTCAAGAACATTGGGGACAATGTTCAATTTAAGTGTAGGGAGGGTAAAATGGGATGCCTTAGAAACTATAACTTCGCTTGATATTTGTTTTGTCTTAGAGTAAATGTGTAATAAAACTAAGAAAGATACTTGTTAGGGCAATTTTAACACCAAATTTAAAACTTTTTACAACATATAGGAGTGAAACTTTAGTTTTAATAAGCGTCTCAAGAATAGGAATTATATAGTTAGCACAAAAACCCTTCCACTAAAAAAATTTCCACCCCAAAAATGTGAGGTTCGCCTTTAGATATATAGGAAAAAGCATTCACCTTTAATGCTTATGAGTGTACCGGTAGTATATAGATTCTAGAACTTGCGTTTGTGATGCATCTCGAGATCGCTAGTGAGACTACATTCGTGTAGTTAGGATTTACTAAATGATAAGAGGCATTAGGATAACCCTTAATTACGTTGGCTATACCGGTCAAGTAATTTCCCCGCACCTTTGCGATGTACTCATCTTTAGTACACGATACCCCTAGTACACCCCTCAGAGCCTATCTTTTTCGCAGTTCTTGTGATATTTCGGTGGATTCTGAAATATTAATGAAGAACATTGTTTACAATCCACCCCCAAATGTACACCTAAATCGCCTTAGCCTACCTTGTATGCACTCACTTTTAGTGCATTATTGTTATTTGTTAAACCCTTTGTCAATTGTCTAATCAGTTACATGGTTGCTAAGTCGAGTCATATCTTGTAAATACAGTTTTGGGATGATTGGGACCTATGGGTAAAAGTACTAGTTGTTATGGAGTAATGGGGAAGAAAGTAATGTTATTACCCCCATATGTGCATTAATGTTTAAAGTACTCCAAGTGTTTTAATTTTCTTAAATCGGGTCATTAGTTAGTTATGTGTAAAGTATATAAAATTCAAGTGTAAGGAGATTGCAAGATCCCTTTGATGTATTATTTTGGATGGTAGGGCAAGAGTGTATGAAAAAAAAAATCGAAAAAATGATAAAAAGAAAAGAAAAATGTTGAAAAAGAAAAGCGAAAAAACATACAGACTACCATCCCGTTTATTTTATGTTTAAGTCAAGGATATTGTCAAGAAAAATACAAAAAGAGTTAGTAGTTAGCGAGTCGAGTCGAGTCTTACCTTAGCAACGCCTCATTGTACATGTAATTGACCAAGATAATTGACTTGCCACCAGTAAAATTTCCTATATCCAACAAACCGTGTTTTCCATACCCTTACACCTAACGTTAGAACCCTTGAAAAGCCCTCTTTGATAGTTTATCCTAGGTGCTTACGCCAAAGTGGTGGAGGTTTGATCCGTTCCTAAGCCTATGGTAATCTATGTACTATGACAGGTAGAGAGTGTTTCAATTTCAATTTTCCATATGTGTTATATAACTTTATACACCCGAGAGATGTGAGAATCCAAACACTTTATGTGAGGTGCTAGTATATAATTTCCGTGCTTATTTTGACTAACGTGGAACGATTGTATGTTGTAATTACTTTTATATTAATGTTAAATGACCCCTAGCTTGTAAATTGATTAGAATAAAAACTCATTTGCTTGAGGACAAGCAAATCCCAAGTGTGGTAATTTAAGACAAAAATCGAGTAAATATGATCAAATATTGCCTCAAATCGTTTCTTTTTGTATTTTAGGTACTTGGGACGAGAATTGTGGAAAACGGCACTTTTGGAGCATATTTGGACGATAAAGTGAAGAAAACGACGAAGTCGTGAAAAGTACGTCAGACTTGGAGGTCTGACGGCGTCACTAGACACAACGTGACGCCATCCCTTGTAAACTCGTGGAAGATATAGGTGATGTTGAATATATAATAACATATTAAACAAATAAACGCAGTGGATAACATCACCAACAACGGATCCATATAGCCATATGATCAATCATATAAATGAATACAAGTATTATACCTTTGAAGCGTGATCGCGGATGCACCAATAACACCAATATCACCAATATGAGATGTAGAAACCCAAGAGATCAATGATGTTGATCTCCTCTAAGAATGAAACACACTACACGTCACGGATAACCACCCGATGCTAGTCTTGATCACGTAACACTTGTTCTTGCAACAACCTATGATGGATTTTGCAAGAAAGGGATGAAAGAACAAAAACCCCTAAGAGGGTCTTGGTTTTGGCCGTGGGTTTTCAAGGGGGAGAGGGGAGAGAATTGTGGTAAGTAGTTTAATACCATTAAATCTCCTTAATGACAAATCAATTAGGAGATAATCAAGGAAAAGTTACACTTAACCCCTTGATCTTTCTCTCTTGTTCTCCTCACCATGGCCGGCCATATGGACCTTCAAATGGGCTTGCCCATTTGTTGGTCCAATCCAATAGACTAAGTACTAGCTTAGTTATTAGTAGTCCGTTATCGATCTTAAGTTACGTAGTCATATATATAGTGTAAATACGGTAAATACAATATATAAAATGGTATCTCTGTGTATAAGTGTGTGACCCCATAGGCTCACATATGTCTAGTCATATAATTATTTATTATGACACGAGCATACTCCAACAGCTCCCACTTGCGACGTCATAATAATCAAGTAATTATACAAGCAAAGGTTAGCGTCTAGCAACACGCCAATGCCCCTAGAGATATGTGAGAATAGTTTCTTAAACTTCTCATTTTAAATGGTTTCTATGTCATCCATCCTTTTGTTACAGATACCATGTTGAACATTAGACATGGATCAAATGTCATTCTAATTGTTCAACTATTATGTTTCTCGATATAGATATTGAACAAGATTACCAAGTGGATCAAGATTCATCTTAATCTCATTTAGGTACAGCCATACAAACATCTGTCCAATTCATCGAGGGGACCAATAGTATCTAACTCCATAACATGTGTAGGAACAAATCCTATTTTGACTGCACGTGTCATTCATGTGTTTCATATCACCCCTGAAGAAGGTTTTTATAACTACCTTATTCAGGACAGCGTTTAACCATATCAAGGAATGAAATTCCACGCATGCAAGACCTACTTGCATCTCAAGTCTAAGGATAAGAGACATAACCATTTGCGAGATTCACTATTGACGACGATCCATGTAGTGAATACTCGTAGGTTGGGTCAGTCCAATGTTCATCATAATGAACAATATGTGAGTTTGGTAAATAATCACCAACACGCTCACATTTGCCTTAATTTGATGATACTCCCGTATCGTCAACCGACAATGGACAATTTTAGAATAAATAAATTATTCATAGATTAAACATGCAAATATAGAACACAGTAGTGTAAATGAAGATGATCATACCAGGTATATCAATTCATTATATAATACGACTGCTTACAGTTCCATTATCCAAATACTAAAAACAGATATGCATAAGACTACTCATAGGTCGGAATCCGATGTTCCCACCATGATCAAATTATGTTGTACCAAACAACAAGTAGTCATCTGAGTAAACTTTGAGAATACTTGTTTCAAAAATCATGAAAGGTTTGAATGATGATTGTCCTTTGTATGTGTGCATTCAAGTGCAAGACGAGTATTGCAACAATACATTCCATAAGGTGTTTGAAGCTAGCAAAACACCTACATTAGACAATCATCTGAACAGTTTTTCAAACTGTAAAGTATTCTTATTCTATTAATGTATAACGCATTAATGCTCTCAGTCGAGCACATCTAGTCAGCAATTTCATCATTCATGATGACATCCTACTGTGACTAGGGTTGAGCATCATCTCTGTTAAATAAGCATCAATGTATGCAAACAAAACAGAGCTCCTCAAATATCCGTAAACGTTGAACATATCTTTGGTACTTTGTAGGTCCATTATAATGTTCGTTTAACAATTATCTAATGACTTTCACTTAGATATTTGTTGTTATCAACTCATCTTGCATTCATGCAAATGATATATATAGTCCAATGCGTAATACGACTTACATGATGAATCCTTTAGTCGAACTTAAGATTTCCATTCATGTGTTCAATCTCATCAAGTGAGATTGATCATTGAGACTCCCCTCAATAACGTGTCATATTGTGTTTAGACTTAATAACCGCTTATGTTTATTCTAATAAACATATACATAACAAGGTTGTATGTCTTATTTTATAAATCCCTTAAGAGAAACTTCATTCCAAGCTAAGGATTAAAGTCTAGCTTAGATGGAATATTGTTTCTAATATGTTAATGACATATGAGATTTAAGAAAATAAATATAGTGCTCAACTTGCTCTCAGTGTACTTAGGAGTAATCTTATTAATCAAAATCAAATTAATGATTTTATAATTAACTTAAGATCTCTGCTCCTAGATGCATGATCTAATCCACACATGGATTCTTTTATCTTGTATACATAATAAAGATTATATGGATTCATAAACCCTTTTGATTACTCATCGTCCTCGCAAAGGTAATCAACAAGAAAAGTGTTTTGATATCCTATTGTCATATTTCATTTACATGAAAACAGGTATGACAATTAATCATCTTTATACATTTAATGTTTGTAGGTAGGAAGATTTAGTCATAGTCAATTTCTTGAGTACGAGTAAACTCCTTTTACTACGCGTGCATTAAATGTGTGTACAAGTTTGTCCTTTTGAGTCTTCTCATCAAGAAACTCATTCTTAACCTCACAGTCTAACTGATTGGTAAGAGATCAATCAAGCTCCATGAGTGATTGTCTTTCAAGGACTGCATCTTAACATTCATAGTTTTGAGCTATTCATCAGATACAAGATCTAATAATGCATTTCTGTAGTTAGCAGGTTCACTATGATCCTCCAACTTATATCCCTTAGCATTGATATAAAAACTATATCATTCAGGTGCAAGAGGTATCCTTGCGGATTTATGAATGAGAGATATCAATCTATGGTTTAACATATGCATGTTCAACCTTAGTATGACATTAGCAAGTGTACTCAGAAGGTTGCTCTTGAATAACTTCAAGATCTAAAGGTGCTCCCACTTGCTTTTGTAAGTAGAGACTAATCTCTAGATACTCAGCATCTTGAGTAACAATAAATTGTTTTCAAGTGGGACATCCAAAATACATCGTTAGTTCTTGACTCTAGTTTGTTAATTACTTACTCTTAGGTAGTTAACAAATTCAGAACTTCAATCAAGACATAATGAGATTCATCCCATGCCATAATAAAATGGTGTCTTAAATTCCTTCTGGGTTGGAACCATATTGAGTGTACACATGGCACATCCAATTTTCTAACCTTGATAGCTTTGGAGGTATAACAGTTTAAGTCATCAAAGATCAAACAATATCAATAGTGTTTGATTATCCGTGATGGGCATACCATAAAGTTGTGGTATTCCATGAGGACTGATGTTGTGAGACTATCACACAACTCATTAGATGAACTTATACTTTTTGGCTTACATATCTGCCAACCAAGTCAAACCAGATGGCATCAATAGTAATTTTAACCTACTGCATACTTTACTTCATGTGCATGTTTTGACTAGAAAACATAAACATTTAATATTATACGTCGTAAGTGTACATGTCTTAACAAGAAGATATAACAAATCAACGTCTTACTTTACGTTATAAGTCTTTCAACAATTAACAGAATTGATGTTTGTGTCTTTACAAGAGACCTAAACATATTCAACTAAAGTAATTACGAGCGCCGACACTTGGCCTCAATAGTAAATTTAAGTTAATTTCATACTTCATGATTATGACTTTACAAGAAAACATAATCATATTTACTAAACAATTCAGTGAATATGTTGAAGTAGCTTTTCATGTTATCTTGATATTTGTTCTAATTAGGGCAACATACATTTTATGTGTAGAAGTCCTAGTAGAATCTTAGTTTTCTTACCTTGCAGTCAAGAAAAACCATTAGTCATATTGTTATATGTTGTACCTTGCACAAAATTAAGATTTCTCCCACTTGTGCATGGCACAACATCATGAGAGTATACAGACAACACTACGCTCATTTGTTTGTATGAGCAATATGACAATGTCTAAGATAACATATGATTTTTAGTCAAAATCAAAATATAGATATGTAGAACTTTATCGTTTTAATAATGAATAATGCATAACAAGTTTATAGATAACATTTCAGGAAGCAACATCAGGAACGCGACAAGTTATCTTATAAAATTTATGCAATGGTTCTTATATAAACTATGATGCTTAACATGTGAAAAGTAATGTATTATTTCAAGACAATCTGAAAATAAGATGGGCAACTTGCAAGGTAATAAAGCTTACAGCTCCCACTGGATTAGACAACATTACATGTGTTTCGTCACCAGTAATATAATCACGTAGCTCCCACTGGATTAGACAACATTTCATGTGTTTCGTCACTAGTGGAGAGTGAGTGGCGATTGGATACTTTCCTTCTTTCTTTGAATATCTACACATTATTGCTAATGTGAGTCACCTTGACTAGTAAACATGTACTTAGGTATTCAAGGAAGTGCATCAAGTTCTAACATATAGATGATGGGCTAGCCATCATTGCTATTTTAACTTGAAAATAGGCATGCATTTCCTCCATAATTGGTCTACTTTACCACAAGGGTATGTAGGACCTTAGTAGGTTTATTGGGTTAAGACAAACTGCTAGGTAATCATGCTAGTAATTGCCTTTACCACTTTGCGGTTTATTGATATTTCCGTCTTCTAATTATTTAAACTCATTTTAGTTTGGTAGCTATAGAAAACGTGTTCTCTAGTTATCCAAATATCTTATATTTCTTCAATGTTTCAAAACCGAAACTAGGGTTATAAAACAACCTTGAAAGAATAAGATGTGTAACCATACTTAACCGTTTTGACTTTTACAAGACATCACGATTTCTAGAGTAGGTGTTCTTTGAGTTTGATTAGAATTAGGAAAATTCAAATATTCCTATTATGGCTTTTCCTCATAAAGAAAAAGGATAGGAACAAGTCTCTTTCTTACAAGGAAAGAACGACTTAGTTCGTCCTTTTAACAAGAAAAGAACAAACTCTTGTTTACGGTTGTGTTGCATTAATTCATTAATTGAATTTACAAAGTTCATTTTTAGTATTTTCGATAATTATCCTTTTGTAATTTAACTACCCCATGTTTACAATTTAAAACAATTAATTTTACAAAAAGGCTAAGATCCACATTGTGCTTCTACTATCACATCAGTTGATCTGCTAGCAATAGTAGATTCAATTGGTAGGCGACGATCACCAATTGTATTACATGTACAACTCTTAGATCCTTATGGGACTCATGGCATCTAGTGTCATGTAGGCATGTTTAGTCCCATCTTTGCCTCGTGTCAAGGTCTCACCGCTTAACTCGATTAAGTCATCCAATTTGAGAACGTGTGAGGATATATCTAGGTCCCACGCATAGAGAATAGTCACCTTGGGTTACAATTCAACCTAGGTCCCACGCATAGGCAAAAGGTAATTGCAAGTGTTCTCAACGATTGGACGGCATGACTTAAATTTTGACGGGTAAAATATTTGATGTGAATCAAAAAAGTGTACGAAAGAAGCATGCATTCATTCTTCGTAGCACAAGTTAAAAACTTTTCTTAACTTAAGTCTAATCATTGTTTTAGTTTATGTGTGTCGAGTTGTCCATTTTCAAGACTAATATTAATCCTAAGTGGATTATAATTAAGTTTGGACAATACAATAAATAAATAAACAAGCTTAACTAGTTTAAGTGTTATTTAGAAAACAATGATTTTAAGTTTCAAATATAGATTTAAACTTAGTTAAACTAAATCATAATACTTAGATTAAATTGGTTTGTGTTTCGTTTCAAGTTTTTAGAAAACAATTTGCGTTTTACATATAATCATAGCATATATAAAAGCAACCAAACAAACACACAACCACAATATGCAAAGCCTCAACCGATGAAAATCCTATGCTTGGTCTCGTGAGCCATCATGAGAACCAAGAGTCAACTAAGGACATGATACACAACCACACGGAGGGATCCCACTTGCTCCAAGACGATCATGAGCAAGTAAAAGCCCATTATGCACATTGAATATTGATTCTGTCCGATCAGTTTTTCTGTCTTTGGAGGCCCAAAACGCCTAGAAGGAGACCTCCTCTTGCTTCGGCCCAAACTATAAAGTTGTAGGCCCATGTCTTGTGAACCTGCACAAAAAAATTTAGCCCAAAATACCTTACCGAGCTCCTGGAAATGGCGTTTTTTCTGCAGTGTGTCCAGCACCTTCTTCGGTCTAAAGTCTTCATTCTTTTGCCATTCGATTACAAGCTTTGATTACATAATATATAAAGTAAAATAAAACTAATCTACTTCCTATCTATTGTAAAAATTCCCAAACAATGGCAAAACCAAAATGAATTACATTACATAAGTGCCGAAACAATGGCAACCCCAAAAACAAGAAATCAACGACAAATCACAACAACACAAGGCACAAGTGGTCTAGGTTTTCATCGGCTTTGCATATACATATAATAATTCAATAATATTATGAACAAAACAAGGTGTTTGCTAACTCCATGGTCAAACATGCATGTATTTGCCATGGATACAAAATTAATAACAAGAATTCATTATTTAGCCAACAAAACGAAGAAATTAATTAACTAGAATTAAAAACCCCGAATGGTACTCGTGTCAAATGGCCTTAGGTTCAAAACCCATTGATATTAGGACCTTCTAATTATCATTTTACCACAGAAAATTAAGCCATAGGGGCTGATTTGAAATCGTTTCACAAATCGATCAAATTAATGCGTTTTTTTGCCATTTTACGGGTACCCGACAAGTAAACAAATAAGCATATGCATAACAAATGGCTATGAGATTAAAAATCACAGATCTTATGACCTCTAATGTGCCGAATTTTGAGAGAAAATTGAGCCCTAGGGCTGTTTTAATTGGTGGTTTCAAAAATCATCAAAAAAACACCCATTTTAGCCACTTTTATGCATACCCGATAATCATATGGCACATATGATGGCTCGTGATACCACTATAGGTGATGTTGAATATATAACAACATATTAAACAAATAAATGCAGCGGATAACATCACCAACAACGGATCCATATAGCCATATGATCAATCATATAAATGAATACAAGTATTATACCTTTGAAGCGTGATCGCGGATGCACCAATAACACCAATATCACCAATATCACCAATATGAGATGTAGAAACCCAAGAGATCAATGATGTTGATCTCCTCTAAGAATGAAACACACTACACGTCACAGACAACCACCCGATGCTAGTCTTGATCAAATAACACTTGTTCTTGCAACAACCTATGATGGATTTTGCAAGAAAGGGATGAAAGAACAAAAACCCCCAAGAGGGTCTTGGTTTTGGCCGTGGGTTTTCAAGAGGGAGAGGGGAGAGAATTGTGGTAAGTCGTTTAATACCATTAACTCTCCTTAATGACAAATCAATTAGGAGATAATCAAGGAAAAATTACACTTAACCCCTTGATCTTTCTCTCTTGTTCTCCTCACCATGGCCGGCCATATGGACCTTCAAATGGGCTTGCCCATTTGTTGGTCCAATCCAATAGACTAAGTACTAGCTTAGTTATTAGTAGCCCGTTATCGATCCCAAGTTACGTAGTCATATATATAGTGTAAATACGGTAAATACAATATATAAAATGGTATCTCTATGTATAAGTGTGTGACCCCATAGGCTCACATATGTCTAGTCATATAATTATTTATTATGACACGAGCATACTCCAACAGAAGATTTCTAGTGTTGAGCTAGCAAGTGACGCCTCAGAAAATTTTGAAGGCTTTATAACCTGACGCCGTTAGGTGTAAAGTGAAGATGGGCGTCATGCTTTATGCTAACAAGAGACGGCTCAGAAGGATTTTACAAGTGACGACATCAGATCCCTTTCAGACGCCGTGAGATCGGCGATAACACAGACGAAACCCTAAACCACGGCGAGTTGACGGCGTCAGAGGCTATAACCTGACGTCGTCAGAACTGTATTCCTATATATATTTTCGAAAGTTTTCATTGTTAAGTGTGACATCTTTTGGAGAATAAACCCTAGTCGAATTTCAGCAGCCTTGTAAGGGTTTTTCAACCCTTGAACCTTATGCTTTATTGAAGATAAGTTATTCGTTTAATCATTCAATATGCCTATGCGTTGTTTGATTAATGGTTTATCTTTTCTTCTATCTATCATGCTAGCTTAAGTTTGTTTGTGGTTGCTTAGATCTAATGAAACCTAGTTATTGAATATTGATTTGTTGTCTCTTGTTTAGTTGATTGTTATTGCGTTAGGTTAAGAAAACTGGCTGACCTCTTATATGTAACTATGTTGAACGTCTTAAAAACGCAACCGTAGAGTGCACTATTAGTTTTGTTCGTTGTATTTATTGCGTGAATTGCGGCTTGTAGATCCTAGAAAACTTAATGGATGTTCAGGGATTTAGGGGAGACTAATATTCATAGAGTTGGGGACTTCGGCACCTCCCCACGACCAATAATAAGCAATACGATACTTCAACTAAAACAAGGACGTGACAATTCAACGAATCAATAGGAGATAACTAGGAGTAATTAAATCTAAGTAAACACGCTTTTCCTATCATAAGAAGTTCACCAATTTACCTTTTCTTGTTTTTAGTTTAATTTTAGTTTTATAATTAGTTTTTGGGTTAGTTGATTAACAACTAATTTCGCTCACTCCTTCAAAACCGAGATTTTAATTGCTTTCTAAAAAATATAAAAATACAAAAAAAATAATCCCTCACCTCTAGACCTATCTCGTCATACATCTTGACCTAACGACACTATTCCCCTATAGAAAGATTAATCCCCCGGACCTACCTATACTAAACTACAACGATCAGATACACTGCCTAGAGGATTGCGAGCTTCTCAAGATCCCTTGAGAAGTAAAACCTTTTGCGTGGACGCAATCCTCGCATCAATAACACAGACTCAACACATATCCTAAACAAATACTTTGACACATATCCTAAAGGAAAAGATAATTATGATGGTTATCTCCTAACCCATCACGTATTCATTGTGCCAAACCGGTGCGGTCCTAAGTCTCTTGCCTCGTCCTAGTTCCTGACATGGGATCGTAACACAAGAACAAATAAGACGATTACTCAGGTATGGTGGGGAAGAGGGGTTGTGATGAAAATTATTAATTGTGAAAAAGAATAGATATGTTAAATCGATAAAATAAAAATGGTGGATAGTGATGATTTGATAATGATGATAAGGTAGGGGTAGGTGGTGAGATACAATGTATAATGATGACGTATAGTCTATACCCGGGTCACGAACCCGGTTAGTAAACAATACTAACAATTAAGCCCACCACGTATGGGCCGCAACTGGACTACCAGTTGCGCGGTTTGGGTCGACAAGGCCCAACCCCAAAGCTATTTCCGGAGAATATATGGAATATCTTCTAAATAAAGAAGATATATACCAAATCTCCGATGTCGGCGTACATGCCGAAGAGTAGGGAACACGAAACCTATTAGGGTTTCGTGCATATATAAAGGGCATTCCAGCCCTCGGTAAAAGGTACGATCTTCAATAAACCCTAAACCATAAACTAAACCCTACGTTCGATTACTTACTCTCACGCCGGAGGATAATCGGGGGAGACAATCCCTCGATAAGCCTAACGGTGTTGGTTCTTTTTCTTAGTGCGCAGGTCTCGTCAAGCATTAAGATTCGAATTGGTACGAGAATAGAAGCCCTATCAAGGAACGCCCAACTTTTGTATCAACAAGTGGCGCCATCCGTGGGACCCTACACTAAGAATTTTACCGAAAACTAGAATGACGAAACACGGGAGTCACAAGAGTCCGCATGGGAAGAAGGCGCAGGATGACCCACTAGGGAAGAAGCACCAAACAGATGCGCCCCCTAAGCAGACCCCTGGAACAACCAGTGTGCCTAAAAGCTTAGGAGTGTATTCAGATCAGGTCTTCCCTGCAGTGGAATCGCTTACCAAAACTACCCCCGCTATTACGACAAGTACTAGCGCGGTAGACCTGGAGCGCACTCCTTTCACCATGCCAGAGGTGAACTTCAATGAACCTCCCAATGCGCCTATCCGAAACAAGGATCCTGCCTTGGAAACGGATTCCATCGCGCTTGAAGGAGTCACTTCCGAATTAGCGCCAAGCGACTTTGTATCCCAAAACTACGAAGCCTTGACTGCGCTCATGCGAGAGGAGGCAAAGAAGAGGTCAAGCCAAAGTCTGCACGGCAGACTCAACTTTGACCCTAATCCTGACGCATCCCCACCGCGCTACCGAAAGGAAGGACGCGAGAGGGATAGTCGTAAACAACCAGTGTTCGCCAGGATTGGAAGGAAGGTTGTGGATGATGAAGCAGCCGATCTTCAACATCTGGAGGAACCTGAAGAAAGTGAGCGGCGCGCCAATGTCCACGCTAGGCTTGGCAAGCGGAAAATCCAAGATAGGCTTGGGCGACGATGCTCCCCAAGTGAGAGCCCCTCAAGCTCTGACTCTGATGATAGTCTGCGCAAGCGCCACAGAGGAGCAAGCTCAGACTCTGATGATAGTCGACGCAAGCGTCACAAAAGAGTCCGCTCATCTTCAAGAGATTCCTCGGACAGCGAGACTGGACACTGGAAATCAAGAGGGAAATACCGCGACCAGGATGATGAAGACATGTCTCTCCCCTGGCGTCGCCAAAAGGTTGATGCGTTTACTAGGCGCATCAGTGACTTTTCTGAAAATAAGAAAAGGCGCATGCCTGCTAATGTCAAAACATATGATGGGACAGGTGATCCGGATGATCACCTAAAAATTTTCGAATCAGCAGCTACTATCGAAAATTGGCCACAGCCTGTGTGGTGCCATATGTTCAACTCCACATTAGTAGGAAATGCGCGCAACTGGTTTAGTAAGCTTCCACGTAGAAGCATTGGTGGGTTTGAAGAGTTGCGCAGAGCGTTTCGCTTAAACTTCACCCAAAGAAAGAAGTGCGCAAAAAACCCTGTCGAACTCGCTAGGGTTAAACAGCGACAAGGGGAATCCACAAGCGCTTTCATGGAACGCTTCAAGGACGAATGCATGAAAGTCAAGGCGTGTCCAGAGATACTCAAAATATCGGGTTTTATGAATGCAATAAATAACCCAGATTTGATAAAAAAGCTAAATGATAAGGTTCCCCTAACCTTCGATGAGCTCATGAAGCGCACGAGGTCTTTTGTCCAAGGAGAAGAAGCCGCCGCGGATAGCAGGAAAAGCTATTCGAACCATAGGTCGCAAGAAGAGCCAAGGAGACAATCCAATGACCAGAGCGGCAATCGTAATAGGAGTTACCGTAATCAAGGCGGTGGAAGGGGAAACGACAAGTATACCCCATTAACAAAAACTCCAAAGGAGATATTCGCAACAGAAGGAGCAAACTTCCCGAAACCACCACCAATCCGCACCCCAGAGGATAAGCGTATAGGGAGTGGTTATTGCGAATACCATGGACAGAAGGGCCACACAACTAACGAGTGCGTCCAACTGCGCCAATTGATTGAAAAATTGGTAAAGGAAGGAAAGATGGACCACCTCGTAAAAAACATCAGAGAAGGGAAAGATAAACAAAAACCAGTGGCCAAGAAAGAGACGCCAAGAGAAAAGGCAGATATCATCTACATGATACAGCCATGGCCGCGCGCGACAAGACAAAAAGTTAGTCAGCGTTTCTCTAAGGGAAACGAAATCTCTTTCCCCTCCCTGACCGCGAACAACGCAGTGGTGGATCCACTTACCATTGAAATACATACGGGGGGTCACGACATCCGTCGCATGTATATAGATGGAGGTGCATCCGCTAATATTATATATGAACACTGCTTCAAGAAACTGCGACCTGAGATACAGAGTCAGTTGATCCCAGCCACAGCACCGCTCACTGGCTTCACAGGAGAGAAGATATGGCCCACGGGGCAATTGCGCCTATTTGTAGAAGTTGGTGACAAACCACACTCTACGGTTACCTGGATGGATTTCATGATAATCAGATCCCCCTCTCCGTACAATGGTATCATCGGGAGACCTGGAATATCATCTATTCGCGCCGTGCCATCCACAGCGCACGGGATGCTAAAGTTCCCAGTGGAAGGAGGCATTGTCACCCTTTACAATACCACCACACCACCCAAGGAATGTAACGCAGTGACAAGTGACGTAAGTATTGTTCCAGAACAGCGCGCAATCAAAGTCCCAAACCTAACGGTCGCCATTCACCCTGAATATCCGGATCAACAGGTATCTATGGGTGGGTCTCTGTCTGACAAAGGCAGGTCAGCTATATGCGCACTCTTGCAAAATAATTTGGATATTTTTGCATGGGAACCTAAGCATATGACAGGAGTGCCACGCTCCATCACGGAACATAAGCTACAAATCCGACAAGGATATCCTCCAATACGACAGAAAAAGCGCGGACAAGCTCCAGACCGCGCAAAAGCCATCCTGGAAGAAGTACATAAGCTAGTAGACGCAGGCATCATGCGTGAAGTCTACTACCATGACTGGCTCTCTAACCCAGTGATGGTAAAGAAGAGCGATGGCAGTTGGAGGATGTGCGTAGACTTTACAGATCTCAATAAAGCATGTCCACAGGACTGCTACCCGCTCCCGGAAATAGACTGGAAAATTGAGTCTCTATGCGGGTATCCCTTCAAATGCTTCCTGGACGCATACAAGGGCTACCACCAAATTCAAATGGCGGAGGAAGACGAAGAAAAGACGGCCTTCCACACAAGTCAAGGGGTCTACTGCTACACAAAGATGCCCTTCGGCCTAAAGAACGCAGGAGCAACATACCAAAGATTGGTGGACACTGCGTTCGAGAAGCAAGTGGGACGCAACTTGGAAGTATACGTCGATGATCTCGTCATCAAAAGCCATACAGAGGATGAGCTGGTGCGCGACATGGAGGAAACGTTCAAAACACTCAGGAGAATCAACATGAAATTGAACCCCAAGAAGTGTACGTTTGGCGCTACAGAAGGTATGTTTCTCGGGTATTTGATAGAACCCGATGGGATCAAACCTTGCCCAGAGAAGACTCAAGCAGTCATTGACCTTCCCTCACCGCGCACACTGAAAGAAGTTCAGTCACTAAACGGCAAACTAGCCGGACTGAACCGATTCTTATCCAAATCAGCAGACAAGTCACTTCCCCTATTCAAGACACTCAAGAAGTGCACCAAAAAGGGAGACTTCAGGTGGACTGCGGAAGCGGAAGAAGCTTTCCAACAGCTCAAGCAACACATAGCAGCGCTCCCAAAGCTTGTTGCACCCCGACCAGGGGAAGAGCTGATCATGTACCTATCTGCGACCCAAGGAGCAGTCAGCGCAGTCCTATTAACAGACAGGAACTCCGTCCAAACACCCATTTATTTTGTTAGTAAGGCGCTCAAAAAGACAGAGATCAACTACACGGCAATGGAAAAGTTGGTCCTAGCTTTAGTGTTTGCAGCGAAAAGACTGCGCAGGTACTTCCAGGCGCACCCAATCGCTGTCATCACAGACCAACCCATCAAACAAGTTATCTCGAAACCCGACGCATCGGGGCGCTTACAAAAATGGAGTGTGCTACTGGGAGAGCACAATATATCATACAGACCGCGCACTGCAATTAAAGGGCAGATATTGGCCGACTTCATCATCGAGAAGCCGGACACAGACGCTCCACTTGCGACAAGCAAGGAGGAACTTCAAGAACCATGGACTCTATTTACTGATGGATCCTCATGCGTAGATGGATCAGGAGGTGGCCTTATTCTTACCAACCCAGAAGGAGTCGAATTCACCTACGCACTGCGTTTTGAATTCACAGCCACGAACAACGAGGCAGAATACGAAGCACTCCTAGCAGGGTTACGTATCGCAGCTCAAATGGGTGTACGTAATCTAGAGGTAAACGTCGATTCACGACTCGTGGCTAACCACGTGTCAGGCGAATATGTAGCAAAGGAGGAACACATGATCCAATACCTCGAAAAGACCAAATCTCTGATCCAGAACTTCGACAGATTCGTCATCAAGCAGGTTCCAAGGAGTGAAAATAGAAAAGCAGATGCGCTGAGCAAAATTGCATCCACCAGTTTTGCGCATCTATCAAAACAAGTTTTGGTGGAAACCTTGAAAAACAAGTCAATAACAGAGATGGAAATATCCACGGTGATAGAAGAGGAACATCCTACGTGGATGACGCCAATCATTGACTTCATCAGCAAGGGCATACTCCCCCAAGAACAAAAGGAAGCTCGGAGAATCCGGCGCACAGCGCAGCGATTCGAACTCCGAGATGATGTCTTATATAGACGCTCATTCCTACAACCATGGCTTAGGTGTGTTGGACCTCTCCAGGCAGACTATGTACTTCGAGAGATCCACGCAGGCTCATGCAGCATGCACTCAGGACCACGCTCCATAGTAGCGCGCGCCCTCAGGTCTGGATACTATTGGCCAACTATGCACCGCGACGCACGCGACCTGGTACGAAAGTGCAATGATTGCCAAGTTCACAGACCCATTCCGCGCCGACCACAGCATGAGCTAACACCTATTACATCGCCATGGCCATTCTACAAATGGGGTATCGACATCGCTGGACCTTTCCCCATTGCCGCAGGAGGATTGAAATTCCTCATTGTGGCAATAGATTACTTTACCAAGTGGATCGAAGCAAAGGCAGTAGCGACCATAACAGGTAACCAGGTGAAACGATTCGTGTGGGACAACATAGTATGTCGCTTTGGATTACCTGGAGAAATTATCTCTGATAACGGAAAACAATTCCGCGATAACCCGTTCAAAGACTGGTGCGAACAGCTGAACATCACGCAACACTTTGCATCCGTAACTCATCCACAAACCAATGGCCTGGTCGAGCGCGCAAACAGAAGCCTTGGAGAAGGAATCAAAGCGCGCCTGGACAGACACAAAGGTAGATGGGTTGAAGAACTATCACATGTTCTTTGGGCGCACAGAACAACCATCAAGGTCAGCAACGGGGACACCCCCTTCTCTTTGGTCTATGGGACAGAAGCTGTTATACCAGCTGAAATTGGAATGCCAACCATCCGTACTGCGGAAGTTAATGTGGCAACCAATGATGATGAGCGGCGCATAGACTTAGATCTATTGGAAGAGCGACGTGAACGCGCAGCAATACGTGAAGAGAAAGCCAAGTCGAGAATGAAAAAATACTATGATACCAAAGTGCGCAGCACTTCATTCAGACCAGGCGACTTCGTATACCGCGAAAACGACTCAAGCCGCGCAGAAGACACTGGAAAGCTAGGACCAAAGTGGGAAGGACCTTACGAGGTCATAGAAGCACTTGGCAATGGAGCGTACAAGTTACGCGACAAGGACGGGAATGAGCTACAGCGAACATGGAACGTCCGCAACCTTAAACGGTGCTATCTCTGAAGAAGGCTACGGCCCAACATGGACACTCTTGCGCTTTAGAAAGTGCCCTCAATAAAGATCCATGTAATTTTATTTTTATGAATTATCTAGATAAACATTTTTCTTCAAAACTTGCAAGTATTAATAAAACGTTATGGTTTCTAGCTAACTCCATAATACATTTAACTTTATTGTTTGCATCTTTTATTATCATGTTTCAATATTGTTATATTCTTGCCTACATGGCGTGCATGCACACACTAAGACCCACGATGGCAGAGAGGATGAGTAAACCTAATAAACTACTCGTTGAGTAAGAGGGTTGCAAACCCATCAACACCGGATCACGAATCCTTGTTAAACACCTTACGCTCAAGACGTTGGCGCAAGTACCCCACGCACCCCACGACGGATGCGCGATAGAGCACACTGTGCGCGTTTAACAACTAAGGAAATCAAGACTCTTGATTCCTTAAAAGTACAATACGACAAGTAAACTTACAAAAATACATAGATGACTATGATTAAGTTGGAAAAATTCAACACACGACTACGGTCCTTAAGGAAATTCATACACGACTATGACCCTTATTTTCTAAATACGCTTAAACACTTAAAGTTATCTTCACGCAAGGATACATAAGTCATATAAGAACTACGAGTTCAAAAAGCATAAGTATTGAGAAGCTATAGAAACATTAAGTACAAAAGCAATTTTTTATTTATAGAATACGTTTCTACAAAAAAGGCTTATACAAAAAAGCTACATGCTATAGGCACGCCTTAGCTGGCTAGAGCCCCCACCAAAAGCCGCTTCCTTTGCATCCTCGAGTCGCTTCAGTAACTCGGCATCATCAAGGGAAACAGTGGCCACGCAGACAGGCACACCATCGGATCTAGGCTGATGCGCAGCGCCTATGCCGCACAGAATGGCCTTTCCTTTCTCGCCTTTCTTTCGTGCGACCCTGGAAACATGCGCATTTAGCGACCTTTGCAAAGAAATCTCTTTCTCAAGACGGAAAGGATTCAGAATATCACGAGGCTGAGCAAAAATGGGTACCTTCAGCTGCGCCACATCAGGCTTCAAGTAAAAGTCCACCTGCTGATCTGCATCATCCTGCAGATGCCTAGGAAGAGTGAGCCCCGCCATGATCACATTGATCGGCTGGTCCTGATCACGCTCCAAGAGAGCGATGTGCGGAAGCTCAAGCTTCTTTAGCTCCTCCATGGCAGCAACAAGCTCAGCATGGGCATCCACCTTATACCCAGGCACCTCAGCAAGCGGCACAGTCAGCAACTTGGCTTCCGCAAGCTTGTCTGCGGCCGAGGTCTCACCATGCGCGATAGCGCAATTCACAACCTTCCCAAAGGAGGCGGTGACCTCAGGATGCTCCAGCGTGCACATAGCAGCCAAGCGAAGACCATGGCTGATCAACCACCTACAAAATAACACAAGTGTTACAGAAAGAAGGTCCAACATATATACAAGTTATAACGAAGTAAATTAGCATATACCTGCGCTCAGCCACAGACTGAACAAGATGGGGGTATAACTCCTCATCGTACTCAATACTGAGCTGGCGGAGCTTCTCCTCTTGCGTCTTCAGGGCAAGCTCAATGCGGCTGCGGAACTCTTCAATATTAGCAAAGTGCTTGCTCCTATTCTGTTCCAAATACTTCAGCGCCCACAACGAGTTACGCCTCTGACGGTCTGCAAAAGCGCGCTCCCGCTCCAACTCAGCCATCACCATAACCTTCTCCTCACCCATTTTTCGCGCAGACGCCTCTGCGCGCTCCAGTTTAGCCTTGGAGCTCAGCTGCTCAGCTTTAGAGCTTGCTAACTCAGCCTGCACAGACGCTAATTGCGCCTGCAGCCGGGAAACTTCATCAGACTGGTACACCCGGGCTTGCGAAACCAGCTCAGACTGGCGCACAGCTATGGAGGCCAACTCCTCCATCGCAGAGTCAAAGGGACTCAACTCTACTGCAATGTCCTTCGATGCAGACGCCTCAAGGGGACTCTCCTTGGGTGGCGCACTCTCATCAACAACACCAGCAGGCTGTTCACTGTACGAAAAATCAAGAAACAAGATCAGCGTACGGAAAACAGTCAAGCATATACCAAATCCTAAGGGATTATTAAAAACTACTTACTTGGGGGGAGGAGTCGAGGACACGTTTTTCTCCTTCTCAGCCTCAGTTGAGGACACGTCCTTCTTCTTCTCAGTTTCAGTCGTGGACGCACCTCCACCAGACTTCTCAGCTTCCACACTGAAGACACAGAGCAACACGGTTAGAATAAAATACAACTTGACAAAAGTTCATAACTAACAATTCAGATACTTACTCCATCTGCAACTCAGTAAAAGATGGGCCTTCCCCAGCCTCAGTCCGCGGCCTCTTGGAAGGCCCTTCACCATAACCACCAGACGCTCTCTTCCGCGTCAGTAGGGAGACCTCCTCCATATCATTATCAGAATCCTCTAAATGGATCAAGGGGGGAGGAGGCTGCGCAGCTTCAGGACTTGGCTGTACAGGAGGAGCCACCTCCTGAATTGGCTCAGCTGCTATCACACCAGGGGAGCCTTCGGGATCTGGGATAACCAAATCCACGACGCGCCCTGCCGTCGCCTGCAGAATAGTCTGCTCACCATCCCCCAGAGGACGCACCCCCACCGCCACAGCACGCGGATTTTCCAGCCTCACAACAGCAAACAGATCCATATCTGCGCATCAAGTAAACAAAGGAAAGCAAGTTACATAAAGTATGGAAAAAGAAGAAGCGCTTACACTAAATAACGACAGTAAGGCGACAGAAGGAGCACCCACCCGTGCCATCCGCATTCAAGAATGTGGGGACCTCCGTCTCATGCTCAAAGAAGTTGCGACTGATGCCCATATGCACCAGGAACGCCTCCGGATATGGCTTGATGGGAATACGGTTCTCATCAATGATCGCCGCATGATCCGCGTTATACCACGTCTCAGGGGGGCGCTCATCCTTGGGCAGATCGGCACGGGTGTAAAACGGGAAATGGTCAGGGAAGACGGCTTCGTCAACCCAAAAGAATTTTTCCCTCCAATCCTTGAGCTTATCTACCTTCTGCACGTAACATTGCAACTTTCCAACGCGCTTCGAGAAGGTAACCCACCCATTTGACCACGTTGCGTGATAAAACGCGCGAAATAAGTGGAGGGTTGGGTGAATCGCCAACAAGCGACAGTTCACCTCAAAGTTAGCAATCTTCCCAGCACCAATACAATGCAACTGGGAGATGTGGAGATTGTAGTAATTGAGTATGTCACTCAGTAACACGGAGATGGGGACGCGCTGATTCGCCCACTCGAAAAAGCGCGTATATAACCCCACCTTCCCAGCAGGGAAATCCGCGATGGTGTCATTTGGACCGGGTACCTCTGGGCGCAGGCCCATAGGGATAAAGTAATCCGAGGTGAACTGAATCAGTTCATCCTCGGTTATGTCAGAATGAAAATCATGAAGTTGCGCTACCATATTGTGACTCAGATTATGTGCGCACGCGCAATTACCTTTGAATTATCTTTTTTCTTGGAAGAAGATTTGAAGATGTGAAAATGGTGGAAGTGTGATTTTTAACTGTGGAAGTCACAGTGAATAAGCGGCGGTAGTTTATATACCTTTCCTATCCACCACAGATGATCGCCACGTGTACCCCACTAGCTCCAATCGTGTGGCTAGGATAAATGACGGGACATGGCAAGTGGGCAACCTCTCCATTTCCCAAGGTACCCAAATTGCACTTTTTTGGACTAGATACATTACACGTGTGTTTTGGGCGGTAATTTTTTGAAAGCTTCCCGCGTACGCGTGGGGAATAATTTCGATACGACTCTAGTCTAGCGTCCGCAGGTTTTACCCTGCGCACACTAGACTGGGGGGACATGATGACGTATAGTCTATACCCGGGTCACGAACCCGGTTAGTAAACAATACTAACAATTAAGCCCACCACGTATGGGCCGCAACTGGACTACCAGTTGCGCGGTTTGGGTCGACAAGGCCCAACCCCAAAGCTATTTCCGGAGAATATATGGAATATCTTCTAAATAAAGAAGATATATACCAAATCTCCGATGTCGGCGTACATGCCGAAGAGTAGGGAACACGAAACCTATTAGGGTTTCGTGCATATATAAAGGGCATTCCAGCCCTCGGTAAAAGGTACGATCTTCAATAAACCCTAAACCATAAACTAAACCCTACGTTCGATTACTTACTCTCACGCCGGAGGATAATCGGGGGAGACAATCCCTCGATAAGCCTAACGGTGTTGGTTCTTTTTCTTAGTGCGCAGGTCTCGTCAAGCATTAAGATTCGAATTGGTACGAGAATAGAAGCCCTATCAAGGAACGCCCAACTTTTGTATCAACATATAAAGTATGGGTTATGTTATAGAAGCCCCCCCTATGATGTCAAATCATAGGGGACAAAGGGAATATTCTCTTTATTTTGCAGTATAACACAGTTTTCTGTCAGTTTCTGTTCCGTATTTCTGACAGTTTTTAGCGTTTGACATATTAAACTTTATATTTTCTGTTCCGTACTTTCAGGTTTATAGTTTTTTGATATAAATAAAATTATAAAAATAAAAAAAAATAAAAAAAAATCAAAAAAAATAAAAAAAGAGGGGGGGCTTGGATAGTGGTTTTTGGGGGGGGCTTGAATAACATGTGCCATAAAGTATTTATGCATAATGTAAAAAAAAAAAGTTTATATGCACAAAGTACTAGTATCAAAACATAAAGTTATAACTAAATAAAAAAATGTACAAGCAATTCAACATAGGGACGTATTTGTAATTTTAGAATAAAGCAATAAAATATTTTCACCTAACTTTATACTTGCGCTGGACACATGTCATGAAATGACTGGAGTCGAGCAGTTGAGCATGGCAAAAAAAAAAAAAAAAAAAAAAGTTGCCATTAATGACCAAGTCATTGACCACTCATGACTTTTTGTGCCATTTTGAAAAATTTCTCTTTATTTAACGCCGAAGGGTGTGGCAGGTGGACTTTCATTTAATAATATTCCTATTACAAGTCGACGCAAACCGAGTTAAAATGCATCTAATCAAATATTGTGGTAGAACGTATGGACTATTGAAATTGCACGCATTTTAAAAAACAATGGTACCATTTTTAAAAGTTATACTTATTTCGTCTCAAAATAATTGTCAGAAGACAAAAAACACAAAATTTAATAAAAGTTTGGTCATTACAATTTTTAACTACACAAATAAAAAATTCCCTCAAAAAATTCCATTTTTATTACTAACAATAGAAAGTGGACAATTATTTTAGAACATCACAAAAGTGAAATATGGACTATAATTTTGAGACGGAGGGAGTATTAACCATTAACCAAATATTTGTATTCCAATAAAATAATTTGTTAGAACGTATTAGTTATTGAATTGCATGCATTTTAAAAAATAACGAGCTGGGAAACCCACGCATTGCTGCGAGAGTGTTTAGATATAAATTACAATAAACCTTTATTGAAAATTCGTAAATCGTGTACGCATGAACCCAAAATACATTTCTGCAGATCCTTTTTACACTTATATATTTATGTAACAAATACTTGTTGTGCCTATGACCAAGTTGATGTCC
Organism: Artemisia tridentata subsp. tridentata; assembly: GCA_021014915.2. NCBI lineage: Eukaryota > Viridiplantae > Streptophyta > Magnoliopsida > Asterales > Asteraceae > Artemisia > Artemisia tridentata. The sequence continues at coordinate 85,088,644 of CP139502.1, read as the reverse complement.
CCGCTTTCAAATGCATTCTCTGTGGACATTTCTCATCATTATGTCTGCTTCCTACCGATGCAGTCACAATCTGGTTTTCTTTAGCGGCTACTGAACATTTCTTATATGATGAACATTTAAGTTCAAACTCCTTAATCCCATCCTCATGAAGCATTCCTCCATACTGAACACTTCTTATATGTTCAACTTCAGAAGTTTCGGGTTTCACTCTAATCTGCATAAAAAAAAACAAATACATTGGCAACTGAAATAAATCAAAATTTAAAACAATAATACACCACGGGCCTTTCAAAAAAGCTGTTAAGTGAGTATTTATATACACACATATTTTGTGGAAAAAACTTAAATAATTCTGTACTATTTTTTTTTAATATAAAATAAAGTGAGAATCATTTTGGTTTACTAAAGTTCATTTCATCTACAATGACCTCAAAACATAATATAGGTATATTTATTCAAGAAGAGAAGAATAAGCATGAGTTGGAAAATCAATAAGATCTATCTGACAATCTTAAGCACCCTAACCCAAATTAAGTAGCTCCACATCAAAGGTAAAAGCAATTTTTTTCTTTAAAAAATAAAGGCAATGGAGCAAACAATATGGCCCCTCATATTATTAATAAAGGCATCAGATTTGGGAAAATGGTAAAGGGCAACCTATGTGATCATCTCATACAGAACAATGATCATAAAACAACCAAAGGATAACAGAACTTACACTTTAAGTCTCATCCCCAAGTCTGCAGGAATGTGCAATATGATTTGCGCAGGTAAGTTTCCTTCTTCAAATCAATGTCGTCTGATCTAGACGGTGACCTTTCTTCTATTTCTTTCCTAGAAAAATACCAGCGACCACCACTTTCCTCTACCGTACTATCACACTGTTTATGCGTACCGCCTTTATGCATTCCAGAATGCATCAGATCATTGGATAAGAAAGCAAGCATATGTGCTCACTGCACTTCCAGTTTATATAGAAACAAAGCTGGAGATCCTCCTGGTTAACAGGATAAAATAAAAACCGCCATCACCTACCTGTTTTTCATGTATATTTAACAAAATCAATTGCAAAAAAAGGGAAAAGCAGAACAAATGGCATGAAGAATACATTAATAAGAACTAACTTGCAGCAGACCTTAGGTTAGACGTAAATGCATTCAAACTTTAAGCCGATATGCCATCAAACCAATTATTGACTCTATTTGATAAAATTGATCGCCTGCTATTGCAGATTGATACCTTTAAATAATCAAAGTGAGCATAATATATTTATGACCTCAGTCTTTTGGAGATATAAAAAGAAAAAAGCCAACATGAAAATGTTTAACCAACAGTTTGATTGACTACAGAAAACAGAACCAAATAGGCGCTATAATGATGTTAAACAGTATCTGAGCATGCCGATATAACTACTCGGTACCAATTAGCATCCCAATTATAATAATTAGCCCCATGAGGAATTAAAAAAATAATTGAATCACCAATTAAATCCCTAGAAATCATAAAATCAAAGACAAAATGTGTAATGAACCCGTCCTACCCACTTTTTTTGTCGCCACTTTTCAATGTAGGTGATCAAATATAAGCCGGCTTAATCTAAATGACTATTTAAAAACGAAAATCATTGTACCTTCCATTTGCCCATGGTTCCCTCACAAAGTTGAAGTACCACAAAGTTATTTCCTGTTGCAAAACATCCACTGTTACCATCCATTTCAATCTTAGATCATAATTTTATTCCTATAATGAATATGATGGAAATATATATATATATATATATATATATAATATATATATATATATATATATATATATATATATATATATATATATATATATATATATATATATATATATAACACTCGCCTTTAGATTTTGTGACCCATTTCTCATCATCCACAACATTGCATCCACCCATTTACCTTGTGAAGACTAATCTAACTGTAATGGGGTGTTTGGCTTAAGGCAAGCCATCCGAAAGACCCTAAAGTTGCTTTTTTGATGCATTAAAGCACAATAAACAATTAAAATGGGTGTTTCGTATTGCTTACCCCTCATCGGCACGAAACTCTACTGAACTCTCACGTTGGACAACTTCTACAGAGGCATTCGATATGGGTCCAGTCCACAACATGTCCATTGCTTAAAGCCTTCCAAACTGGATATCTTTCCTTATAGATCAACCCAAAAAGAAAAGTTAATAACCCGAGGTAAAAAAAATATAACAAATATGAAGTGGACATTTAGGTACTAACCTGCTTACTTATAATTCCATAGAAGTTGGTCCATAAACCAACAAAACAAATATTTAACTCAGCCAAAAACTCTGTAACTCACCTGTGTAGAGTCCACAGAGACAATTCCATACAAATTCAAACAGGCTTTCACCTTGACTTTAGCACACTCGCTATTTTTTGCTTGGAAGGGACCAATCTGTGCATTATTGCCAAGATAAAAGTTAGAGCACAGAGAAATTTATACTAATTGAGAAAAGTAAATATCTTACAAAAAGTAACTTTACCGTCTAGGTACTAATAGCTGCAGGCGTCTGCAATTCACTGACATCCGCGTATTGGAGGTCTACTGAAAATGTGCCAAACCTGTAGAAAGTGAGAGCTTTCACACTGGGGGTTGGATTTCCCTTGGGGAAGACAATACTTTGTTGATTCTCCACAGTCCCGTTTTGTGAATCTTGGGACGTACCCTTCCATGCTAAGGCGCTTGAGAAAGGAAAGCTCTTTTGGACCTATACAAATAGTAAATCAGATTAGACCTTTAATATACTATAAATAACAAAACATATAGACAAAACCCGGAATCGGGAACCATACCTAAAAGTATAACTTTAAATGAAGGACTGAGAATAGCACACTCCAAAGCGCATTAATATCCTGGTATACCTTCATTAATATCCTGATCCATAATCAAACACGACGAAATCCCTAAATTATGTACTTCTGCATAATCCATCACCACATATGTCGAACCATATTAGTCACTGAAGCATTTTTAGCAAAGCAACATTAATGAAAGGTGTTAATTTAGTGATGAACATGTAATGCTACCTGAAAAAAGTTAAGTCCGCTTCTGTCGCCACAGGTTTAGCCAAGTAGGATTTTTCCGATCCTGGTGGTCCATAAAGTAGAAACACAAATTAGGGGATACAACAACAAATCTAACTTTCCTATAGAACATTTAAAATAGAGGTATATGCTAATTTACACAACAAAGGACTTTAGGGATAAGAAACTTACCATCCACATCACAGTTAGATTATCTACATATTTGACACATGGATGACCACAGTCAATGAATAACCTGTTGCAAGAGGTAACAAAAATCAATAAATTAAACCCACCTGAAAACACCTAAAATAATTTCATGGGCAAATGGCACAAAAATGTATCAAAGTTAGGGTCCATTTCCAATTAAGGTATTATGCTTTTTTTCTTGCGGATTTGGGTACCCAACTTTTTTTTTGGCGGATTTGGGTTTTTCACTAACGATCGTTAACTCAGTTCGTTAGTAAGTTACATATTTGGTCCTCGAATTCGTTAACTCAGTTCATGCAACATCCAAAAACAATTTTGAATTTTTTTTGTACATGTTTGGTCCTCGAATTCTTATACCTATTTCATGCAACACCCAAAAAAAAAATTTCGAAAAATATTTAAAAAAAAATTATCAAAAAAATATTTTCTTAAAATATTTATATATTACTTTTTAAATTACTTTTTTTTTGAAAAATATTTGAAAAAAAATATTTCGAAAAAATTAAAAAAAAAATTCGAAAAAATTAAAAAATAATTCGAAAAAATAAAAAAAAATTCGAAAAAAAAAAATTTTCGAAAAAATTAAAAAAAATTTCGAAAAGAAAATTTTTCGAAAAAATTAAAAAAAATTTCGAAAAAATTAAAAAAAATTTCGAAAAAATTAAAAATATTTTCGAAAAAATTAAAAAAAATTTCGAAAAAAAAAATTTTCGAAAAATATTTTTTAATTTTTTCGAAATTTTTTTTTTCGAATTTTTATTTTTAATTTTTTTTAAAATTTTTTATTTCGATTTTTTTTTTTAATTTTTTCGAAATTTTTTTTAATTTTTTGGAAATTTTTTTAATTTTTTCGAAAATATTTTTAATTTTTTCGAAAAATTTTTTTTCAAATTTTTTTTTAATTTTTTCGAAAATATTTTTAATTTTTTTGAAAATATTTTTAATTTTTTTGAAAATTTTTTTAATTTTTTCTAAATTTTTTTTTAATTTTTTCGATTTTTTTTTTTTAATTTTTTCGAAATATTTTTTTTTTTAATTTTTTTTCAAATATTTTTCAAAAAAAAAGTAATTTAAAAAGTAATATATAAATATTTTAAGAAAATATTTTTTTGATAATTTTTTTTTTAAATATTTTTCGAATTTTTTTTTTGGATGTTGCATGAAATGGGTATAAGAATTCGAGGACCAAACATGTACAAAAAAAATTCGAAATTGTTTTTGGATGTTGCATGAACTGAGTTAACGAATTCGAGGACCAAACATGTAACTTACTAACGAACTGAGTTAACGATCGTTAGTGAAAAACCCAAATCCGCAAAAAAAAAAGTTGGGTACCCAAATCCGCAAGAATAAAAGCATAATACCTTAATTGGAAATGGACCCTAACTTTGATACCTTTTTGTGCCATTTTCCCTAATTTCATCTATAACAGCAACAATCAAAAGCCCTCAATTTTCCAATACCGACCTCAATCCACCATCATTGCAGCGTTTCGGATATATTTTCCATGTCTCTGGAAATCGCAGCCTAAGAAAAACCAAAAAAATAAAAAGATTAAAACCCATTTCACTCAATTAAAACATGTAAAGATTAGGGTTGATAAAAACCAATTTTGTAATGACATAAGAAAACCCCTAACAAATCAGTGTATGGTGTTTGGTTAATGTTTAAATATCGGGTTATTACTCTTATTGTTTCTGAAGAGGATCCCGTACCCTCAAAACCCAAACCCTGTAACCAAACACCCATAACAGAAACATACTTAACAGTATATATAAAATTAACAGGACAACAACAAACAATATATATTACAATTCTTAGACAATAAGATGTATCCTAAAGAAGAGGTGCTTTACTGTCAGTGATGCTTATAATTCATGAACCTAGCTTACGGAAAAGAAACTAAGCCATAACTTACTCCGCGTTAATTAATTTTATAGGCCAAATATACATCCTGATCGAGCTAAAGGGTTGTTTTGGATTACTTATATTCTGATACAACTAACTAACAATTTAACTGTTTAGATGCTAATGAGCTCTTTAATGTAGTAAAGAACACGGCTATTCAAATAAGCAATCCCAACTTAACATACGGCTATTCGACTATCAACATAACAATACATATATGTATAACGGGACTTACACATAACAGAATATTTCCCACAATGTTTCTACTCTAATGAGTTTAGTGAAACAATTTGAAGTTTCCCAACAATCATCTTAATCCTATCCCTTACGCAATACACAACTCAAAAACCCGTGAAGAAACGTAAAACAAATATGGGTTTTTAGCCTTTTTTCGCCAAAATCATATATCAAGGTTTTGCCTTAAGTCATAACCCCAAGTAACAACAGTGAAACCAAAGATGTATATATCAATTAACCAAAATAACAATTAAGCAAGCTTTTGCCTTAGATCAATCAACCAAAATACCAACCGACATGAAACCAAAGAGTATACCTTGGTTTACCACAATTCTTAGAACCCAATTAAGAATACAAAATCAATATTCGAAATAAGAAACAAAAAAAAATAAAATTAATGATCGAGTATACCTTCTTCTAGGTTTGTGTGTATAACAAAATATCGGGAACGTTATGGAAAGGGGAAAAACGGGACGGAGGGTCATTTTTGAGGAAGGTGGATCATTAAACTTGGGACTTTGATTATTAGATTTGTGTGTTTGATGACTCAGGGCAGAAGAGACTCGTTATGTTTGTGTGTGTGTTTTCTGAGGGTGAAAGGTGGAGGCAAAGGAGTGTGAAGAAAGGTCTGGAATTGGGGGAATAATATAATTCGTGTACTGTTTATCCAACTGTAGCAGCTACAGTGTTTTGAACAGTAGCGAAACTGGGGTTTTAATATGTTGGATAATGGTACCATGAAGCACAAAGTAAAAGTTATATTGACCATTAACGACTATTTAGATCGATTGAAATTTAAAATTAAACATTGTTTTTGTTACAATGGAAAATAGATGTATAAAAACGGTTTTGCTAATAAGTGCTCACTGGGCATTTATTAATATGTTAATAAAAAGAATGTTTTGGTTCATTTATGTGAAAATTATGGTCAAATATAGTAATTTATCAGTTTATTTAATATGTATTTAATGCATTTTTGGTTAAATAAGAAAGTTTGTGTTTATTAACTACTCGGTAACTTATGCTCACTGACCAGATTTGAGCTCGTAATATATTAATATTAGTTAATAAATATACTCACATACCACTAGATTAAATGTTACTCATATATACTATCCATCATGGTTGTCAGGATTTCGATCCTGATCTTAGGATCTTACGATTTTACGATACTGCAAAGCAAAAACGATCCCGATCTTACATAAGATCTTTGAAAGCTTAAGATCTTATAGGATCCTGATCTTGACCATAAGATCTTAAGATCTAATCCGATCCGATCCGATCTTACTTTTCTCGAACCGTAAACTAAAAACCTACAAATTTATGGTTTATATTTTTATATAATTTAAAAACAACATGTGATTCTTCTTAGACATTCTATATTTATAATTTAGGACAACATTTTTATGAAATATTTATATAATTTCATGTTTATAATATATCATAATTTATAGATTTAAATAATATTACAAAGATCATTAAAAATAGCATCATAGTAGGATCTTAGGATCTCAATCCGATCTTACGATCACGATCTTGTAAAGATGAAAACAATCGTATGTAGTATCCAGATCTTGAAAACCTTGCTATTCATACCTGTTCTCTTCTCAACAAACATTAAAAGATACTACTATATGAAATATGAAATATCTAAGTCTTTTAGGCGTTACTTTTCAAAGGCAAAAAAAGACGAAAGTAAACAGCAGAAAAGTCACACAAATACAAAATAGGAAAAAATGTATGAGCAGTTGTCAACTAAATGCTTGACAATATATTAAAGACCTCATGTGACATCCATCTTGGCTATATAAGAAATTATTTGTCAAAAAGTAAATGTCACTTGTGTATAGTTATTTCAACGAGAGATATTCACCATTCATATAGTTATTGTCGTGCAAAATATGTAGCAGAAGAAAATTGCGCGACCAAAAACATAAATTATTGCTTTATTTTCGATGCATTGCGTGAGTATCTTGCTAATATTGATCTTGGTAATCAAAGAAAGAAACAAGGATACAAAATCGGCACACGAAGCGGAATATTTATTCAAATTGACAAACAGATACGAAGACAAATTCATTGGTACAAAATACAAAATTTTAATTCAAAAGGTACAAAGTTTTCTAATGTCATTGATCAATATTTATAAGAAACCAATGACTAAATTGCCAATTATAAATCGAGTCATAATTAGAAAACATACCAAAATCTAAATACAAAATTTACCGAACACTCTTTAAAGTTTAAGTCACTTTTCAAACAATCTCCATCGTAACTTGAACTTCTCCACGTGTCCAAATCAAATTAAAATTTCAAACACTAAATATACTTGGTAATTCAAACAAATTATTGATTCCCAAAACCGATATGAAACAAAAATGATCCAAAACAAATGCCGATGACATCAAAACAAACAATCGAATGCTAACCTAGAAATTCAAAACGGTAAACCAAATAAAACCAAATCGGCTAAAACAATCGTCAACAAAGCCAATCAAAGTCATGCAACAAATTTCAAAAGCCCGACAAAAGAAGAAATGAATTTTCCCAACTAACAAATTTTCATCGATCGAATAAAATCCAAACGACTTGCTTAATCAAATCTTCAAACAGCAAATCTGATCTACAAATTTCAAATACCAAATACAAATTCTAATCTTATTTAATAAGTATTACGGTACAACTTCAAACTTATTATCCAAGTATATCAAACAAATTGAAGTTAATACATAAATTGTTGAACGAACTCTTATAATTCAAACGCCCCAAATATAATACTTGATAACTCTAACGACCCACTTTTATAATAAGGATTATGGCCCAAATTCAAATACATAAACGATCCAAAATCGAATTCAAAACAAGTACTACGGATATTACAAAACCAAAATGTTGTCTTCATACTTCCAAAAGATTTCATTATGTTTCTTGAAATCAATCAAAGACAAAACCTCTTGTCAAAACAAAACCTCACGTGGTAGGGGTGTTCATAAATCGGGTAATACCGGCAAGAACCGAAAACCAAAACCGAACAGAATCGAATAAAATCGAATCGAATTTATCAGAACCGAACCGAACTAAATATTTGGTTTTCGGTTTAGATATAGTTTTGGCAAAATGTAAACCAAACCGAACCGCAAATCGATTTCACATAAATACATATTTTTATATATTTATAAAAAAAAAAAAAAAAAAAAAAAAAAAAAAAAAAAAAAACAATTAAAACTATTTCCTAATTTAAATATAACATTTTTAAGCTTTAAACTTTTTTTTTGGGTGTTAAAATCTATATAATTAAATAAAAGAATTATATATATTATGCAATTCTTATTCGGGTCAACCCGAAAACCGAAACGATTTCAAATTCGGTTTGGTTTAATCCAATTTGAATTCGGTTTGGTTTTAAGTTTTACCCTGAAAAAAATTTAACCGAACTACCCGATAACCGAACCGATGGACACCCTATCACATGGTAACGTAAGTCCAAAAGAAAAGAAAAAAAATCTAAAAATCCCAATTCTAAATTAAAAAAAAAAAAAAAAAAAAAAAAAAAAAAAAAAAAAAAAAAAAAGCCGATAAATCAAATACTAAACAAATTTGCAAACACGTTCACGTTCGGATTTGTCCCTGTTATTTTCTATCGGCAGACCTCAAAATCGATCCTCAATCCACACGATTCCTAAACAATTTTTTTTTTCCTTTTTCTTCATGGTTAAAGAAACCTAGCTCGGATACCACTTGTTGGTAACCAAAGAGCGAAACAAAGATACAAAATCGACAAACAAAATGAAACATTTATTTAAATTGCCAAACAAATACAAAAACAAATTCAAATGTACCAAATACAAAGTTACAGTTCAAAAGGTACAAATTCTTTAATGCCACTAATCTCTATTTATAAGAAATCAATTACCTGCTTGCCATATTTCAAACCGACTCAAAATTAAGAAATATAACAAACACTAAATACCAAGTTTACCGAACGCCCCATAGAGTTTGATTCACTATTCTACACTAACAATTAATAAAACTAACAAACATATAGAAATTACAAAGATCCAACATGATAATATTAAACTCAATGATCCTATAAACTACATCAACCATCTCAAAATTACAAACCGTGATAATTCTAATTATTTAATCTATTTGGTTAATATTAATGAGAATATATAAGTTGGCTAGTTGCTAGCTTTCGGTGTTTAAGGAGAAAAATGTGATGAGAAAGCGTTGAAGACAATGTTTTGAATGGGTCAAATATTGACTTTAGTTTGGTCAAATTTAGATAAACACATTTCTACTTGTAGAATTGGTTAATTAGTTTACTACGGAGTACTAAGTATATGATTGCTTAGTAATGCATGTGGCATTTAAGTACTCCCCACGTCTGCAACAGCTGTATAAATTACTAAAATACATGTATTGAGGTAATAGTAATATCTAAAAGGATGAAACTTGGTTTTAAAATGATTAATTGGAACTAGTTGCATGCATCAAGTGTCGTAGGCATTTTAGGTATATCTACAATGGTCTCTAAATTGTACGTAAAAGTTAAAACGATCTACCATCAGACCATGTGCTATATAATGTCTTGACCATTGCTTACGGTATTATAGTCGCCACATCATGTTTCCTTCTCAGCCGTTGACCGATTATTTATTTCGTTTTGATACTATCATCATCACTAACCAATAACTTTTATGCAGGATATATGTCACATACGTATGCTATCTAAAAAAAGATTAGAAAAAGAGAGGAAGAAGATATGCTTGCTAAAGCGCCCCCTTGGTCTGTCGACATCCATGCTGATACCCACTAATTAAGGCCACACCAAAGACGACCCCTCTTTGCCGACCCTTTCCACACGTGCTTTAGGAGATGCTGTTAGATTTGTACATAATTACACATGTTACTGTTAGTATAGGCTTGAACGAGCGTCGAGCCTAAACTGATTTTCGACCATCTACTTCAATAAATTTGATTTGAAGGTGATGTGTTATTTATTAGTCCATAGCGAGAAATTGCTAGCGAGTCTTTAGAAAAACATGGTTTTTATAAATTTGTGGCATATGGAGTGACACATTTTACATTTCGTCCAATTTTTTCAAGGGGAATGGTTTAGTGAGAAGAAATATTGAAATGTGGATATTATGAACACATTCTAGTTACATATTTCAAATAAGAAAAAATAAATATAATAGAACGGAAAATATTCAATTTAATTTTCTTCTTCACAAATCATAGTCTCTAATATACTCAAGTACCTAAGACAGAAAAAGTATATGGTTACATATTCACTTTGGCACTGTCTGAAACGAAATTGCATGTTACGGAGTATATAAATTATGTTGGCGATAGATATGATAATATGTTATCAACATCTATTAGATAGAAATTAAGGTGTGTGTTCTGTAAATTTTAAAAGACGTATACAATATTTTCAAAAGGTTTAAAAAATTAAGCAATGCAACAAATTGTTCATTTCTTACGTTTTACCATCTAAAAGTAAAGTTGTAGACTCGAAGGAAGAAAACGTTTGACTTGGGTTGACCGCTTCATAGTGTCTATTGTCTAATAAATTATAGAATTATCTCAATTACAAGAGCTATTTAAAATGCGATGGATCTTGACCTTGAATACAATATTGGCATCGGGTTTAGATCTTGAAGGAATTAGTTGGCCCATTGCTACTTGTACTTTAGAAATGATCCATGTACATTGCTTTGAAAGACTATTCAAGATTTGGAAATTAGTTACTGTTACTAACTTACTACTATTATGGAAGACTTTGAAGGTCAACTAACAATATCAATCTAATGGATTAAAACACTCTCAATTAAGTTAACATGATAAATTATGTTTATTAATCACATATAAGTCGTAAGTTAAATACATACAATAATTTCTTTTAACAAAGGCCTACTTATGCATTTCTCTCACAATAAAACCAATATGATCGATAATAATCGACTCTAACTTAAGAAGATTTCAATGAACTTATAAATAGCTTGTCTCTTAGTTAAAAATACAGTAGTTACTCAACTAAATACAAGAAAAAAAAAATAGTAACTTTGTATAAATTGAGTGATTTTCTGTATATGTTTGTAAACTTTTTTCTGTATAAATTGAGTGATTTTAAACCTGTAATAAAATCTACCATGAGGGTAAATATCGGTAAAGACACGTGTAGTACAACTACCAGTAAGATTCTATATGTTTTTCTTTTTTTCCCACATATGACATATACCCTTTGTAGTTTGTACAGTTGTATGCCCATCATCATCAGTACATGAATGTGTCATACTCGATCATGAATCTTGAGCATCTAATTCCATGTATGTATTATAACTCATCATCTTTGAATTCTCATGTCTTGAAAATTATTTTTAATAGTTAGACTGTATTGACAAACCTTATATGTGCACATATAACTAGTATATGAATCGTAAAAACATAAAGTAGTCTGTTTTAGATACAATAATACTGTTTTTGAAACATAATAAAGATATCTGATCTTTCTAAGGGTAGGCGGAGTCATGTAGCACTACATGAGCAGCCCTCCCAAATTCCACCAATAATATCTCTACAACTCATTTTATCCTTCCAACCCTCTCAACCAACCCTTCCAACTTAATTCTTAGGCATTCATCATTTTTTCAACCCTCCCAAATTTTCAACCCTCCCATTTAATTTTGGAACAAAGAATACTAGAAGAAACAATGCATATCACTCCAACCAGCAGCGGGCTTAGCAACCCGCAATTTCCAACCCTTTGGCCAGCCCTTTGTAGAGGCAGCGGTGTTTCTCAATGGGTTGAGCCAACCCGTTTGTCAACCCGTGCCCACTCCGCCTACTCTAACAATTAAAACCATATAAAATCTACGATCAGGCAAACCAACGACGAGCACAGACCATGAAAAGCCAAATACGTCACAAAACTACTGCAGTACTGCACGCGTCTATTTACCAAAGCGAAAGAACATTACTACTATGCAATCCTGTGGATGCACCAAAACCAATCAAAATATCTCCTTTAGAGATTCATTATTGTAATTAAAACTAGTTGATAATACGGAGTAATTAATTGAGTTCTTTATAATAACCAATAAACCAGACTAGCCTTCTTCATCATTTAATGAACAAACAAACGTGATATGCTAGGGTAACACCCCCTATATGTGGGACCCTTTATTTTTGGTCAAATGTACAACCCAACAAAGCAAACAGTACAAGCCGACAAAGCACCTAATGATTGAAACACCCCCTACAAGGGTGTTAGGATATCATGGGGTTATACTATAGAAGCCCCCCCATGATGTCAAATCATAGGGGACAAAGGGAATATTCCTTTGACTTTCCAGTATGACACAGTTTTCTGTCAGTTTCTGTTCCGTATTTCTGGCAGTTTTTAGCGTTTGACATATTAAACTTTATATTTTTTGTTCCGTACTTTCAGGTTTATAGTTTTTTGATATAAATAAAATTATAAAAATAAAAAAAAAATAAAAAAAATAAAAAAAAGAGGGGGGGCTTGAATAACAAAAAAAGAGGGGGCTTGTATAACTTGTCCCGATATCATGTCCCCAAACATATAAAAATTATTAGCCACCTGGAGACATCAGGTTAATAACAGAAAAAATGGTTTCGCAAGGCAATTGATATCTACACATATGAATTTGATTCATACACATAAATAACATTGTATATTAACAATTATGCCCTCCAAATAATATATGACTAAAATATAAAGGAGGGCATAATGGTAAATTTACAATGATATTTATGTGTATGAATCAAATTCATATGTGTAGATATCAACACCCTTCCGCAACAATGCCAAGTGTCATGTTACCATACACGCATACTTTTACCGTTATATATTTTAATGCCATTCAATGCCAAGTGTCCAAATTATTTTTTTGCCAAATAGGAAAAAGTTGCTGTAGAAAACTACGGTTGGTTCTTTCCTCTTGGTTGTCCTTGTTTGCTTGGTTTCTGGTTTGTACATTCCTTTCCCACGTTTGTGGCTACTTGTGTTATATATAATGGATTTTTCTAACTTGTGCCCTGGGGCACAAGTTAAGTATACAAAAAGTACTGATGGACTCACAAAAAATAAACAGAAAAATAGTTTTTTATTTAAAAAGTGACAGGGACCCACAAAAAAGGACATAGAAATTCGCAAAAAGTACACATTTTTATGTGCTTAACTTGTGCCCCAGGGCACAAGTTAGAAAAACCCATATATAATTTCTTTCCCATGTTTGGGACTAAATGAGTGTAAGGTTTCAAAAATAGGTATCTCTGGTGTAATTAAAACAACTTAGAGACTAAACATGAAATCGGAGCAAACCACAGGGACCAAACGTGTAATTTTTTCTTTACTTTTTATGGAAAGAAAATTGAGTACTGATAATTTTATCACTTCATGTTTTACAAATTAATTTTAGAAAAAATTACACGTTTGGTACCTGTGGTTTGCTCAGATTTCATGTTTAGTCCCTAAGTCGTTTTAAATACACCAGAGAAACCTATTTTTGAAACCTTGCACTTATTTAGTCCTTATTTTGGATGAACCGTTAGTTTGACCGTTAAGTGTTTAATTAATGTTTGCCCGTTAGTCCCTCCGTTAATATTTTTTACACCATTAGTCCTCATTGTATACAATGAATTAAAAAAGGCAGCATAGGCTTGAACTCGGGTCTTGTTGCCCAAAAACTAACGCCCCAACCACTGGACGAAAACGTCCAGTGGTGTAATTATATCAAAATAAATTATATTTCACCTTTTTTTTTTCTCAAACTCATTTTTATCCGTTTTCGTCCATTTTTTTACGTTTTCGTACGTTTTTATACGTTTTCATCCTTTTTTTTTTACGTTTTCGTCTGTTTTTATACGTTTTTGTCTTTTTTTTTTTACGTTTTCGTCCGGTTTTCTACGTTTTCGTCCGGTTTTCTACGTTTTCGTCTGTTTTATATGTTTTTATCATTTTCTTACGTTTTCGTCCGTTTTTATAGGTTTTTGTCGGTTTTTAAACGTTTTCGTATGTTTTTTTTACGTTTTCGTTCGTTTTTATACGTTTTTGTCCAATTTTAGTCCGTTTTTATATGTTTACGTCTTTTTTTACATTTTTTTACGTTTTCGTCCGTTTTTATATGTTTTTGTCCTTTTTTTACGTTTTTCGTCTGTTTTTATACGTTTTCGTCCGTTTTTTACAATTTCGTCCATTTTTTACGTTTTTGTCCATTTTTAAATGTTTTCGTCTTTTTTTTACGTTTCCGTTTGTTTAAACGTTTTGTCCCTTTTTTTACGTTTTCGTCCGTTTTTATAAAAATGAACGAAAACGAACAAAGACGTATAAAAATGAACAAAAATGTAAAAAATGGACGAAAACGTTAAATAATATGGACGAAAACGTAAAAAAAGGGATTAAAACGCATAAAAACGGACGAAAACGTAAAAAAATGGACGAAAACAGATAAAAATGTACGAAAACGTAAAAAAAGGAAAAAAGGGTAAAAAACGGACGAAAACACATAAAAAAGGTGTAACACCCGGTAGTTTTCCAAACTATTTTTACTAGCCAAATATTTATTTTTGCATCACCTTAGCAGTTGAACATTTTCTGAATTTATTTGAACTTGAGAAACGTGAGATATCTTGAGAAATGTGAACCTTAGTCCCTTATTATGTCAGCACAACCTAGAAAACGCGAAACGAATCGAATTTGTCAAATAAATTGATTTCGGGAAAGTTATGCATATTTATACTCGTTTTTATCAGAAAAATTATTTCGGAAACAATGGCGCAAGTTTCATAATTTTTCGAGTCCGTTTGGTACCTCGAATGGGCCCCACAGTGTTTAAAGCAAAAGTTTTACTAGTTTGACAGTTTCTACCCCGCCCAAATATTTACCCGCGCCCCCTTAACTTTCATTTGTCCATATTCAAACCCTCCCTGGATATAAAAGGGTGATTTTTGTTATTTTATTTCATTTTCACCCTCTCCCACACACACATAACTCCCTCCTCTCTCTCACCTCCCTTTTGGCCAACCTCCGGCAGCCACCGTCACCGTCGGAAACCGCCATCGCCGGAAAAATTTTTGGCGAACCCAAAACCATATACCAATCGATAGATCCTGTTGATGCAAATAATGTTCTAAAAACGTTATTTCTATCTTTCGATAACTTCACGTTTTGAGGATGACAAAATGTGAAATCATGTTACGTTAAAATTAACGTAAACAAGTTTTTAATCAGAAGATCCCGTTTCTACACAAATCACTCTAGAACAAAGTTACAACTTAATTAATGATCAAAGAATTGAATTTGAGTTTTACACTTCACATTTTTATGTGACAAAATATTTTCTTCAAAAATATACTTTACAAATTATTTTTTGAATAATTAAGAAATGTTTTAATGGAAAAATATGTTTAAAATACATAACAGCTATTTTTCCCCCCAAAATCAGCTCCAAACTTCCCCAAATAAGTTTTCACCAGAAAAGACAAAAAATGGAGCGTCTTTGTCTAACACGGCTCCACGGTTCCACTAAATTTAGTGGAGCCGTCCCTCTGTAACGGCCAAATTTTTTCTGCCTATAAATACCAACCCATTTCACAGATTTTGGTAACTCTTTAGCACACAGAAACTACAGAGTTCATTACCGTCTTCACACTTTCTTTCCTTGATCATTTAGTTAGTTTTTCTTTTGTTCAAGAGTGATCCGGTCATCCAACTTAGATATCCTCTTCATTCCTCTTCAATAGCAAGAGAAGAACACAAAGTATTCAAGTAGATACAAAGTGTTGTCATTCCTCTTCAATAGCAAGAGAAGAACTTAAGGTATCCAAGAAGATACACGAGTTGTAGTAGTTGTTAGGTCTTGTAACATTTGTTAGACACTTGTTGTATCATAGCATACATCAAGATCATTTTATTTTGTGAGAGTGTGAGTCAAGATCGTTGTGATCTTAAGAGATAGTGAAGATCTTTTGAAGCCATTGGGCTAGTGTGATTGATCAAAGGATCAAAGGTAGATAGAATAGGTTGTGTGAAGTGAGGGTTGATCATTGTGATCGTGTAGAGATCTTAGTGATCTCTTGAAGCCATTGGGCTTGTGTGATTGGTCAAGTGTGATCAAGGGTAGATCAAGTAGATCGAGTCTTGTGAGTTGAGTGTGTGAAGAATAAGTGGATCGTGGTAGATTGGTGCAAGCTAAGATTAGCACTCGACATCTAGCTTAGTGTCGGAAAACAAGTTAAGCGACGTGTACGGTTTTCTCCGCCTAAAGGGAGGTTGTTGACATAGTGCTTGAAACTCTCGAGTGTGGTACTCGGGGAGTGGAGTAGGGCGAAGAAGAGCTTTGTAGCCGAACCACTATAAATCCTTTGCCCCGGTTTGATCTCTCCATCTCTACTCTTTACTTTCATTACTTATTATTAGTTAGTTTAGTGTGTAGTTCATATTGGTGTTGATTGATTGCACATAAGAATCGAATAAAAGGTTTTCAATAGTAAAGTTTTTAAGAAGTCTTAAAAGAATTAAAAGAACTAAAAAACCGGTAAAACTATTCAACCCCTAACCCCCCCCTTCTAGTTTTCCACAATTGGTATCAGAGCCAGGTTAGTCAAGCTTTTAAAGTATATTGTATTTTAAAACTTGAATCGATCAATGGATTCCAACAAATATTGATGAAGCGAAAAGTGTACCGCTTTTAGGGGGTCATTTAAGCCCTAAATCGTATTTATTTGATCAAATATTGCCCTAAATCGTTCCTTTTGTCATTTTAGGTACTTTGGAGAAGAAATCTGGAAAAGGAAGCATTTTGGACGTTTTTGGAGCATAAAAGTGAAGAAAACGACAAAGTCTCCAAAGCTGCTGGAAAAGTACACTTGACGGCGTCAAGGATTGCTCTTGACGGCGTCATGGCTTGGCAAAAGAGGTGGATATGACAAAATACACGTGACGCGCCAGAGAGTTTTACAATGGAAAGTCTGACGGCGTCACCCTTTAAGGTGATCAAGGCCATCACGGTTTAAGTTAAAGAGAGACGGCGTCAAGCACATTTCTGACGGCATCAACCCTTGATAGGCCAGAGCGAATTTTGGAGGATTAAAGAGGGACGGCGTCAGGAAGACCATCCGGGAACCCTAGCCACGGCGAGGTGACGGCGTCACCTCCTACAACGTGACGTCGTCAGCCACTAAACTCTATATATAGTTTTGCAATTTTTATTCATTGTGTGCAACTTTGTGAGGAGAAACCCTAAGACGAATTTTCTGCCATTTTTAAGGGTTTTATACCCTTAGATCTCCCATGTTTAATTGAAGATAAGTAATCATTTAATCAATCAATATGTCTATGTGTTGTTTGATTATATCTTGTTCTTGTCTTTTAATTAACATGCTAGGCTAGATTTATCTTGTGTTTGCTTAGATCTAATGAAAGCTAACTATTGATTATTGGTTGTTGGTGTGTTATTAACTGTATTGGATGATTGTTTATCGATGTTAGGCTTAAGAAAACTGGCTAACCTCCTATACGGTAACTTGCTTGAACGTCTTAAGAAACATGAACCAATGCGTACTAAGGTTTTTATGGTTGTATTTATTGCATGAGCGAATTCTAGTGATCCCATGTTAGGAGCTTCTTAGCCGGCTCGACATAGGAGTGAAGTAGGAGCTTGTAGAGTTGGGGAAGTACGTACGCCACCCCACGATTGGTATTAAGGAATACACCAGTCATCCACGCAATTAATACACACTAATCAACCGGTAAAAGATAGTTAGGGAGTAAGGAAATCTAAGTAAACACATTTCTCCCCATATAAGTTCCACAACCTTTTCATTTTCAGTTATTTTATTTTATTTGCATTTGTAGTTATTTGGGTTAGTTGACTAGCAACTAATTCCGCCCACTCCTTCAAACCCGAGATTTTACTTGCTTTCATAAAAATATAAAAATACAAAAAGAATCTTCCCTCACCCTTAGACCTATTAGAGTAGTTTTTCAATCCTAACGACACTATTCCCCTAGAGAACGATCAATCCCCCGGTACTTGCCACTTCACTATACTACATCGGTCAGGTACACTGCCTGGTGGGGATTGCAAGCTTCTCGAGATCCCTCGAGAGGTAAAACCTGTTGTAAGGTCGCAAAACCACGCATCAAGTTTTTGGCGCCGCTGCCGAGGAATAGTTAATGCTTAGGTTGAAATTTTATTTTTATTAAGTCTACTCATTAGATTCCTATCTAGTGAGATTTTTATTTTCTTTTTATTAGATTTCTTTAGCCTATCTTTTTCTTTGTGCCCTTTGTTTGTAAAACCATTTTCATTTGTCACCATGGCGGATGAAATTCCATTTAGATCATTAACAATAGAGGAACAATTACTTTACACGGATAGATTTGCTTCCTGTTGTTCCAATGAATTTTTAAGTGATCTTAGATATATACAAGAGGAGATGGGTATAAAGTTTGATAGGTTTGATGAATTATGTGCATGTGTGGCTTCTATTAAACAATCATTGTTAGGATCAACTCCTTTTAATAAGACCCTTTGGAAAATTTTTGAGGAAAGCCTCCTAACCGTGAACCATAAGTTTAATGAATTAATGGGTTCATATACATCACAACTTGAGGAAACAATCGAGGAGGATTTAGCCGAACATGAGCATATTGAGCAAAAAGACCTAGGTTTTATGATCAATGACTTTGAATCTCAAGGAACACATGATGAATCCTTTAGGCAAATTGAACATAGTAATCATATTATCGGGGAAGATTCTTATGAATCGGACTTAGAACTTGAAATGGCTAGAGAAGGATTTGAGATACTTAGGAACATGTTTGGGTTAGATTCTACTAAAACAAATGATGTGGATATAATTGATATAGAGACAAGGATGGATGAGGTAAATAACACAAACCTACAAAGTACCCCACAAGTCCTACCATCATTCGAGGCATACACACCGCCCGTGACTTACCCGGAAGAAGTAGAAGGGACTATAGGAACCCCAATTGAAGTAGAACCTTTGGAAGGAACAAAACTAGAAGAAATAGGTTTGAATACTTGTAGTCATAACCTTTCTTTTAGTTCTATGGAAGTTCCTAGTTTTGATGAACCGGAGCCTCAACCAAAACCGTTACCTAATCTTCCATCTTTAGATGTGAATTTAGGAATTAAAAAAGGTCCCGATCCACCCATCAAACCATGTAGTCCAGGTAATGTTAAGATTAAGGTAGTAGACTCTAGGCCATGTGGAGTGGAAGCTAATATAGGAGTGAACCATGACCTTACATACTTACATCACCCATTCATGATTGATCACAAGAAACATTATGGGTTTAAACCGGGTTTATTAGGTCAAGATGGATTCCCAACTAGGAATCTCTCGAAGTTGATAGAAGATGATCCCTTTTTAGGAGAAAACTTTAATTCACCCATTGACCAAAGTGAATTAGGTAAGGTTATGATGAAAGGAGCACACCCCTTTGAGCATATAATTCATCCACCAATCTTTCCTCACGTGGCATACTCCTACCGAGTCGGTGTGTATCGCTACTATCACCCGCACTTAACCCTAAGTGTAGGGAAAACCTCTCCTTTATCCGTTAAATAAGGGTAGAGTCAGGCTCGTGACTCGAACAAAAACAAGCGCTTCTTGGGAGGCAACCCAAGCTTTATTTGCTTTGTGTGTTTATTTATTTGTTTGTTTGATTTTATTTACTTCCGTATGTATGTTTAATTTTTATTATTATTGATTCATGTTCAAAAGTAAATTGTGAAAATGCTTTATTTTGTTTTTAACTTCGCCATAACCACATATAAAGGTATTTTGCAAAAGATAAGTGTAAGGGAATCCAAATTTGTTTACAAGAACAAGATTGAACATGAATCACAACAATATTAAATGAGCATGCATACTAGTAATTGTTAGAGTCAAATGCTTGTATCGAGTCATAATGAATATTTTGCAGGATTTCCAGGAAGTGAGGCCTAAGTTTTTCCGGAAATTTTCCGGAAACTAACCATAAAATTTCTGCAGGTCACTTCTGACGGCGTCAAGGTTAACACCTAACAGCGTCATGTGTAAAATTATGGAAATTTTTTAAGTTTTGTTTTTCTACCGGAGTCATAAAGTTTTTGTTAAATCTTTAGTTTTATAAACTCCAGGAAATCTGCAAATATTCATTCTACAAGCATTATATCTTTAATCGTTTTGTTTTTATTTCTAAGTCTGGAATTACATCTAGTTGTGAGTTTTCTTTGTTCAGGTTGATGCTTTGGGTTTTTTGTGTTTGTTTTCTCAGGTTTAACAGGTTATATTGGACAAGAAGATGATTTATATTTCGGAAGGGAAGCTTTCAAAGTTCATTTTCTTGGAGGAGGATTTAACCATGTTACCGGATTATCCACATCGAACGAATCAGGGGAGTATTTGTTTTCATTCTTTTACCTTATTTACTTTTACATCCTTTGAATGAACATTGGGGACAATGTTCAGCTTAAGTGTAAGGGGAGGGTAAATGATGATACCTTAGAGAATACAATTGCACTTGATTTTTGTTAGTTTGATGGTAGATGTGTAATAAAACTGAGATAAATACCTGTTAAGGCAATTTTAGTGCCAAATTTAAAATTTTTTACAACATATAGGAGTGAAACTTTGGTCTTAATGAGGGTCTCACGGATAGGAGTTATATGACTAGCACAAAACCATACCGCTAAAAAATTTTCCACCCCCAAATATGTGAGGTTCGCCCCTAGAATTGGTAGGAAAAGCATTTATGCTATGATGTGTGTACCGGTAGCACTTAGATTCTAGAACTTGCGTTAGGACCATTCCAAGGCCACAAGTGAGACTACATTCGTGTAGTTAGATTTACTACATGATAAGAGGCATTAGGATTAACCCATTGTTTTACACCTGTGTTTTTGTTATAATTACATTGGCTACATTGGTCAAGTAATTCTCCCACACCCTTTGCGTTGTACTCATTTTTAGTACACGATACCCCTAGTACACCCCTCAGAGCCTATCTTTTCGTTTCTAACTTTAAGCATTTTACTTAAAGTAAGAATTTGTTTACACCCCACTTAAATGTACACCCAAATCGCCTTAGCCTACCTTGTATGCACTCATTTTTAGTGCATTATTGTGACAACATTTGTTTAAACCCCAAGTTAATTATCTAATTGATTACATGGTTGCTAAGTCGAGTCATATCCTTGTACATATTGTTTTGGGACGATTGGGACTCATGGGTAAAGTACTAGTGTAATGGAGTAATGGGGAAGAACAACATTATTACCCCCATATGTGCTAAATATTTTAAAAGTACTCCAAGTGTTTCGATTATCTTAATTCGAGTCGATAGAATAGTTATTTGTAAAGTTATGTAAAAGTTCAAGTGTAAGGGGGATGCAACGCCCCTATGATGTATTATTTTGGATGGTAGGGCAAGAGTGTATGAAAAAAAAAATAAAAAAAATCATGAAAAATACAAAAAAATGAGAAAAAGAAAGTAGAGAAAACATACGGACTACCATCCCGTTTCATTTTATGTTTATTTTATGTTTTTGTTATTTTGTTTTTAGCTTAAGTCGAGTCTAGTCTTGGCTTAGCAACGCCATATTGTACATGTAATTAATCAAGATCTTTAACTCGCCATCAGTAAAATATCCTTTATCCAACAAATCCGTGTTTATCATATCCCTACACCTCACGTTATAACCCGTTTAAAAGCCCTCTTTGTTAGTTTATCTTAGGTGCTTACGCCTAGTGGAGAAGGTTTTCGATCCTTTCCCAAGCCTATGGTAATCTATTTGCTGTGACAGGTAGTGAGAGATATTATCCGTTTTCATTTATGAGATATACTTTTATGACACCTGAGAGATGTGAGTATCTAAACACTACTTGTGAGGTGCTAGTCTGTAATCTCCGTGCTTATTATGATTAAAGTGGAACGACTATTTGTTGTAATTACTTTTATATTAGCGTTAAATGACCCCTAACTTGTATTTTGATTAGAATAAAAGCGCATTTGCTTGAGGACAAGCAAATCTCAAGTGTAAGGGTATTTGATGAAGCGAAAAGTGTACCGCTTTTAGGGGGTCATTTAAGCCCTAAATCGTATTTATTTGATCAAATATTGCCCTAAATCGTTCCTTTTGTCATTTTAGGTACTTTGGAGAAGAAATCTGAAAAAGGAAGCATTTTGGACGTTTTTGGAGCATAAAAGTGAAGAAAACGACAAAGTCTCCAAAGCTGCTGGAAAAGTACACTTAACAGCGTCAAGGATTGCTCCTGACGGCGTCATGGCTTGGCAAAAGAGGTGGATATGACAAAATACTAGGGGTGTTCAAAAAATCCGAGAAAACCGACGAACCGAGCCGATCCGCCCAATCCGAAACCGCAAAAAACCGATAACCGAAGAAACCGAAACCGAGAAAACCCGAAACCGGAAAAACCCGTTTATCACGGTTCTGTTTCGGTTTTTACTTTTAGTTATCCGCGGTTACCCGAACCGAACCGTGTATAATATATATGTAGGTTTCAACAAACCATGCATAAAAATGTACAAATATTAACTATATTATTGCATTACTTTTATTGTATAACGTATTTTTACTTACCTAATGTGATCATTTACTAACGTTCATGGATTACATATGATTAAAGTGATTGTAACATATAAACGTCAAATAAATAGTATTAGTTATTTTGTTACATATAATAAATTGAATGTTTTTATTGCGACAGGTCAACATTACTCTGACTCTAATCTCTTCAATGTTATTTATTTTTTACTACAATGACATATTACGTTCTAATTTATGTTATTGTTCGTCCGAGTTGATTCGATTAATTTTTTTAAATGGTTAACCGTGACCCGAACCGCGAGTAACCGCCCATTTCGGGTACCCGCATGTCCGGTTACCCGCATAGTACGGTTCGATTTCGGATAGTAAAATGAACTACCCGCCCCGCGATGGATAGTTAAAATCTCTAACCGAACCGAGCCGAACCGCCCCGTGAACACCCCTACAAAATACACGTGACACGCCAGAGAGTTTTACAATGGAAAGTCTGACGGCGTCACCCTTTAAGGTGATCAAGGCCATCACGGTTTAAGTTAAAGAGAGACGACGTCAAGCACATTTCTGACGGCGTCAACCCTTGATAGGCCAGAGCGGATTTTGGAGGATTAAAGAGGGACGGCGTCAGGAAGACCATCCGGGAACCCTAGCCACGGCGAGGTGACGGCGTCACCTCCTACAACGTGACGCCGTCAGCCACTAAACTCTATATATAGTTTTGCAATTTTTATTCATTGTGTGCAACTTTGTGAGGAGAAACCCTAAGACGAATTTTCTGCCATTTTTAAGGGTTTTATACCCTTAGATCTCCCATGTTTAATTGAAGATAAGTAATCATTTAATCAATCAATATGTCTATGTGTTGTTTGATTATATCTTGTTCTTGTCTTTTAATTAACATGCTAGGCTAGATTTATCTTGTGTTTGCTTAGATCTAATGAAACATAACTATTGATTATTGGTTGTTGGTGTGTTATTAACTGTATTGGATGATTGTTTATCGATGTTAGGCTTAAGAAAACTGGCTAACCTCCTATACGGTAACTTGCTTGAACGTCTTAAGAAACATGAACCAATGCGTACTAAGGTTTTTATGGTTGTATTTATTGCATGAGCGAATTCTAGTGATCCCATGTTAGGAGCTTCTTAGCCGGCTCGACATAGGAGTGAAGTAGGAGCTTGTAGAGTTGGGGAAGTACGTACGCCACCCCACGATTAGTATTAAGGAATACACCAGTCATCCACGCAATTAATACACACTAATCAACCGGTAAAAGATAGTTAGGGAGTAAGGAAATCTAAGTAAACACATTTCTCCCCATATAAGTTCCACAACCTTTTCATTTTCAGTTATTTTATTTTATTTGCATTTGTAGTTATTTGGGTTAGTTGACTAGCAACTAATTCCGCCCATTCCTTCAAACCCGAGATTTTACTTGCTTTCATAAAAATATAAAAATACAAAAAGAATCTTCCCTCACCCTTAGACCTATTAGAGTAGTTTTTCAATCCTAACGACACTATTCCCCTAGAGAACGATCAATCCCCCGGTACTTGCCACTTCACTATACTACATCGGTCAGGTACACTGCCTGGTGGGGATTGCAAGCTTCTCGAGATCCCTCGAGAGGTAAAACCTGTTGTAAGGTCGCAAAACCACGCATCAAATATCTAGAAGGGCAATCTATGTAAAGACCACCACTTTTTGAAACCGATTGCTTTATATATTGGAAAACAAGATTCGAAACGTATGTGAAATCAAAAGACATTGATCTTTGGCATGTTATTACCGAGGGTGACTTTCAACCAATTCAAATGAATCTGGAAACTAAAGGATGAAATAGTTTCTTATGATAAACAAAGTGATGAGCTTAAAAGAAAACTAGCCAAAAATAATGAGGCTAAAATGATGATTTACAATGCTTTGCCTAAAAAGGAATTTGAAAGAATTTTCATGTGTAATTCGGCAAAAGATATTTGGAAAACTTTGTTAGTCACTCACCATGATAATAACCAAGTCAAAGAGAACAAGATAGATCTTCTTGTTTAACAATATGAACAATTTTCCATTTCGGAAGATGACTCAATAGATAATGCTTTTGCTAGATTTAATACTATTATCACTAGTCTTAAAGCTCTTGATGAAGGTTACTCTAGCAAGAATTATGTTAGGAAGTTTCTTAGAGCTCTACATCCTAAATGGAGAGCAAAGGTCACCGCCATTGAAGAGTCAAAGGACTTGGCGACATTATCACTCGATGAACTAATAGGAAACTTGAAAGTTCATGAGATGATAATCAAGAAGGACTATAGTCAAAGGCAAAAGCGAGAGAGTTAGATCTCTAGCATTGAGAGCCAAGAAGGAGTCTAGTGATGGGGAATGTTCGAGTTCCGATAGTGAAGATGAAGAGTATGCACTAGCCGTTAGAAACTTTAGAAAGTTCTTTAGGAGGAAAGGTAGATTTCCTAGACAACCTCGCGATGAAAAGAGGTCATTCCAAAAGAACCAAGATGATAGGAAAGGGACAAGTGATAGGAAATGCTTTAGATGCGGAGATCCTAATCACCTCATAGGAGAATGTCCCAAACCACCGAAAACCAACAACCAACGAGCTTTCATAGGAGGCTTTTGGAGTGATAGCGATGAAGAAGAAGAGAAGAAGCCCAACGATGAAACGTGCCTAATGGCTCAAGCTTCTAATGAGGTACATTCCGACTCTTCTTATTATAGTGATGATAACTCGTCAATAGATGACAATAGATTGCATGACGAGTATAATAAATTATGCGAGGTTAGTTCTAAAATTTTAGTTAGAAACATAAAACTAAAATTAAAATTGCATGAACTTGAAAGCTAATTCTATAACTAAAGGAACAAGTCAAAAGACTTGAGAAAAATAAAGAAGTAGACTTAGGATGTGGGTCATGCATAAGTCTTCAAGTAGAAAATGAGAAACTCAAAGAAAATGCTTTGAGAATCATTAAGTTCGAAGAAGGAACAAAAGTACTTAATGATATGCTTGAAAACATTAGATATAATGAACATGACCGTGCGGGTTTAGGATTTGACCCAAATCAGGCTTCAACAAGTAGTACTAAACAAGTAAAATTTGTAAAGCCTGAAGTGTCTGAGTCTGAAGGAGACGACACCACTAAAGGTACAGACGGTACCATTAAATTTAATGGTACCGTGGTACCGTCTGGTGCTGAGGTCAGATCAGGGTCAATTTTGAAAAATAACTTAAGTCCTAAACCAAGTCACACAGATGTAAATGGTACTAAAGTACCTATTGCTAGCATAGAGGAAGTCAAAAGATTTTACAAACCCTTGTCAACTCCCGAACTTGGGTTTGCTAAGCCCGACACTAGGTCAAAGACTCCTCCACCTAGAAAAACAAATTCTCCCAAACCTCGGTCAAGAACTCCTCTACCGAGAGGTAACTTTAGAAGACAAAGTTATCCAAGTAACTTCCCCGTAACTTGAAATAACCGTCGATCACAAAGTTACTTACCATGGGAAATGTGTCCTCCATTCTCACAACCTAAACTAATGCAACAAATGCGTAGGATGTTTGCCACTAACAACTTTGGACCCATGAGATATTGGGGACCAGATGTTTGAACTTCTGTTTTGCTAGATAAACATTGTTGTAAATAAACTTGAAGTCCAAAAAATGGAGTGTGATTAGTGATTGCACTAATCTGATGACGCAAAGTCAAGTCGTGTCTTATATGTTTAGCCTTCAACAAAGGTGGTCTAGTCGTCAAGTTTTAAGGGAAACATCTCAGGCTCAGGTACGCTTTCTTAAAACATCCTTTGTTGGTAGAAATGCTAAACATGTAGTGTCGTTAGAATCTAACATAGTAGGCACTATCACTAAGAAACAAAAATTCACATTTCTTCATTTCTCAAATATTTGTCACAGACTATTGTGACAAACTCAACTTGTCCAGAAATGTACAATGATCGCTCAAAGATCATGCGTGACAAGTTTGAGATGAGCAATGATGAGTGAATCAAGTTTCTTCCCTAGCCCGTATATAATACTACTCAAAGAAAGTATCCTCATAAACCTAATTATACTATGTATGTATAAGATACTTAGCTTAGAAAAATCTTAATTCATTTCAACGCCCGTATCCACAAAAACGAATCTCACAAGAGACGATGAAGGTGAGTGCGCGGATATTACTAGGTTAGGGGCATGACATGTAATTTAATTTACCTAACGGCAAGTAGGCCCGACATCGTGTCTAGTGTCTGGCTTTGTGCCCGCTTGTAAGATGGATCTCAAAACTTCTTGACATAAAGCGTTTAATATATCTTCCGATGTATTAATGGCACTATACACTTAAGATTTTGATATCTTAAGGAGATTGGTGTAGAAACTGTTATCTATATCAAGTCTGATGACACGGGAGATAATGTGGATTGATAAAGAGAGAATGATGGTTGTACCTTCATAGGTTGTTGTCAAACTTCTTGGTTCTCCAAGAAACAAACTGTAACACCCCAACCCGACAAGGGTAGAAGCATCACATTATGGTGTCAAATCAAAGCAAACATATATAATACACAGCGGAAGTCTTAAACAAATTCATTAAAGAAATTCAGCCAACACGGCTTAAAACCAACATGAATTCAAATGGAAATAAATAATCTAAAGGAAATGAAAGATGAAATGAAATCCAATCTAAACCAATGTCATAATAAATGTGGTAACTAAGGTAGAATCTTCTTCTAATCTCTACTCTCAATCTCATAGCAAAAATCCCAGCTTCTAGCTTAGATACCTGCCGCAGGAAAAGAAATGCGGCTGAGCTTAAAAAGCCCAGTGAACAGATATATATAACAAACGGAAACGAAAGCAAATGAAATGAACATGTTTAGTTTAGTGCATTGGGATATATAAGTCAAAGGCAAAGAGTATAATAAGAAAGAAATGAAAAGAAAGGAAATAAAAGATCAGAAATCCCCCACGAGCCCGAACAAACCAAATATAGTAACCAGAGAGGGGAGTCCTCTCAAATGTGAAGGACGTGTATTGCACACAACATCAATCACCGAACAATATAATATAATATCCATTAATACGAACACTAACCTAGGATGCATCCATACGCCCCCCGAACAATAATATAGGCCAATAATAAATATAATGTGCACGTTACGAACAATATGGGGACGGTGTGGAACATCACTCAACCACACTAAAGTTATGCCATTGATGCATCAATGACACAACCACATTACCTTCATGGCTAGGAAACGAACTTGGCTCGGGTATCAAACTAAGAGGTCAAAGTCTAGGTCAAAGCAAAGGTCCAAATAGTCTAAGTCCAACTATCAAAGGTTCATAGCAAAGAGTATATATCTAATCAAAGTCAAAGAGATCAAAGAATAGGGAACATAGCAATGGCTTTGGGAAATCCTAAACGAATCAAGATAAGAAATCAAGAGAACGAAGGCACCTTACTGAAAAGGGCAGAATATCTGTACCTTATTACGAATGCAAAACAAACAAGAATAGAAAGCACTGAACGGATCAAGACTTCTACTTCTTCACACCTAAAGGAGTAGAAGAGAATTACAATTGATTCTTTATTACTTATTTAGCTTGCCTTTCCATTTTAAGTAACTTTCTACTTTTAGCAGATTTCCAAATTTAGTAGGTTTCCATTTTTAGAAAGATTTAAGTATTATAACTTAGGTTAAGTCATAATTTAAGAATATTATGGACATATGGTACATTTTAACAATTCATGATAGTTCAGGGTTAATTATGACAAGTTTCCATAACTTAGGGTTTTAAATGTAAATATATCAAAGTTAAAGGTCTAAAGTGAAAATATCACAAGTTACTTATTTTAAATCTTATTTTATCCATAATTACTCTTTTAACCCTTTAAGTTTAACAATTTACAAATTACACCCCTTTAGTTATTTAAGTTACAAAATAAACCTTATAGTTTCATAATTTACAATTTAAGTACCTTATTTTACTAAATTACAGAATATACCCATAATATTATGTATGGTACGAATTACACCCCATGTTTTACATATTTACACAATTAGTCCCTTTAGTTTATTTAATTCTAATTCGAACCATAAAATAACAATTAAATCATAATCTTGCAAATTTTACACATAAGGACCTCATCTTATAATTTTTATACATTTGTACTGACCTAATTAACATTATAAAAATAACCCTTAAGTTTCAAAGTTGACAAAACACACCCTTCTTATTTATTTTCAAACCGTATACACTTTTTAATTCACAACCCTAACCCTAGCTCAACCATTAATCATACAATCATTACCTCATCATTAATGTGCATTTATTATCCATATTCATCACTCAAACCTTAACCCTAATTCGTTCTAGGGTTTCTTTATTTACTTATTCGATTTTCATGAAACCCGATTCAAATAATAATTAACCACGATCGATCTAAGCTTCTACAATTCGAATCAACATTTTTCCCAGATCATATACTTCGTATAGAGTTCAAAATAAATAATTACAACACCTAGATAAATCGTATAGCTTATTATGGATTTCACGTACGTTTTAGCTCTCTAAATTTAGTACGATCAATATAGCTAGCATGGTTCAAGTTATATATTTTATTTAGATATTATATGATCATAAGAACATAAGAAAAATACTACATGCAAGATCGAACGTGTAAAAGGGATAGTACGAATTTATACCTCTCGTTAAGCTTAGTTCGACAAAACAAATCGCTAGCGATCAAACCAACGAATCTCACGACCTCCAAATAATTTTATAAGCTTCCTTAAACATTGTAGAACACCAAAAAAATACCCAAGAATTTTATCCCAGATCGTCCGAAGCAATCGAATTTTAGTTAGGGTTTTTAAAGGTTTTAGGGTTTTCGATTTATATGTATTTATAGGAAATAAAATTGTAAACCGATTCTAATAAGGATTCTAGACAAGAATTTCGGTCCAAGATATATCAAATACTGATTATAATGATCTTCTAATTATTTTCGTATTTATCTTGCATTTTATATAATTTAATTTGATTAATAATAATAATAATACACGAAATAGATATAAACCGGCCTAATTAAATATTTTGTATATTTTTGTACATTTCTAAATGTTAAATTGTAGTCACAAAAATTATTTGGCTTCGTATCTAGTTCATTCCCGAAGGTTTGGAATTTATTTGGTAATTTATATGCATTTTAATCAATTTTTAAAATTGTAGGGGCATTTTGGTCATTTTGCACATTTTGAATTTTTAGGTATTACACAAACCATTCTTGCTATATCCACGACCGAAGCCGAATACGTAAACGCCGGAAAGGCATGACAACAAGCACTATGAATGAGACATTTCCCCATGAAATGCGGCAACCAAAGTGCAAATAGACTTGACCAAGAACCCCGTGATTTGCTCATGTACGAAGCTCTTCGAAGTACGTCACCTCCTCCATCACGATAATGTTCAAAGATAAATCCTTTTCTTGGAAAAGTCTCTCACAAAAGACAACATCGTCGATATCATAACCAATACGTCCTTCACACCCCTCTCATGAATATTTGAATATTTCTTAGGAAATAGTTAAGTCATCTCTCGTATCTCGTCTCATGACTTTCTAAATATTTCACTGGAAATAATGAAGTCATCTCTTGCGTCTCGCCTTATGATTTCTTAAGTCATTCTTCTCATCCCACTCATGACTATTTCAATATTTCAATGGAAATATTAAAG
The DNA here is from genome assembly GCA_021014915.2 of Artemisia tridentata subsp. tridentata. NCBI lineage: Eukaryota > Viridiplantae > Streptophyta > Magnoliopsida > Asterales > Asteraceae > Artemisia > Artemisia tridentata. The sequence continues at coordinate 85,057,861 of CP139502.1, read as the reverse complement.
TCATCCCTTGCCTCCTATTGCGCGACTTGCTCAATATTTCACTGGAAATATTGAAGTCATTCATCACATATCGCCTCATGACTTTACAAGTCATCCCTCTAAATCTTTCTCATGACTTCTCAGGTATTTCACTGGAAATACTAAGTCATGTTTCTCGACCTGCTCTATAACTCTATGAGTTATTCGTCTCATTCCGCTCATGACTAACTAAATATTTCATTGGAAATATTGTAGTCATCCTCCAAATCTCGACTCATGACTTCTACTTATTTCACGGGAAATATTAAAAGTCTATCCTCATTCTCCTTCAATGAAAACTTAGGCATACTAAGGTCATTCCTTGTCATTTCACCTAATCGCTTTCGTCAAAGAGTTTATTAGGTATACACTTTTTCCTCGTGTCAAAAAGTCTTACTAATTAAGTAAGATTAATCAGTCAAAAGTCGAAACAGAACAAAAATGGGTCTCACAGACACACGGCTCCACTAAAGTGGCACGGCACCACTAATGTTTAGCGGTACCGTGGATCTTAGGAAACCCGTTTTTCTTCTCTTTCCCTCTGCACTCCCATTCAAAACTAACACACCAATTTTCTGCTGCTGTCAAAAACCAAACCCAACTCCAAAATCCAATTACACTCTTGCTAATCAAGTTCGAGGCATTGCAATCAACAAATCTTAATCACTACAACACAAATTGTAAGTCAATTATCTTTAATTTCTTTTCAATTTGAGTCTAGGGTTTGTTCTTATGCATAAAATCGAATTGGGGGTTATCAATTTTTGTTTAACTTTTATGCAATTAGAACTAGGATTAGACAATGTTGTACTTACATGATTCCCTAAACCTAGGATTTTTACAAACCCACTAATGTTGCATAATCTAGTCCGATTTTAACCATTTAAATCGGATTAAGATAAATTATTTCTAGTGGAATCATGTCTAGGATACTTAAAATTGGATTAGGAATCATTGACAATGAGGCTTTTCAATTTTGAGAATTTTGGCGCCAAGTTGAGGCATTTGCCAAACACCCCAATTCCAACATTTTCGAAAAATTTCACGTATCTAGGATCATGAAACCTTTTTCGTGCATTGTTGATGCAAACCAAAAACGTTTTTGCATGCATACATGATCTCACAAATATGGATCGAATTACATAATTAATGTGTATTCTTCGACATATTTGTTTGAGCAAAAGTGAAGTTAGGAGTGTTTGGGTAATCTCATTAGGTTTGTTGTTAGAGTCGAGATCACCGCACCTCCACATTGTCTGCATTTAGGCACACACACACATTAAAGATGTGATCACCAAAATGCAACAAGTTAACATATACAAAATTATATTTTTGTAGGTAACGATGCCTCGTAATGATTATCAAGATACCAAACCTTACATTCCCCGTCTATTAGACAATCCAAATATCCCCGATGAGCAAAAAGCTTATCTTGCTAAAGTCCAAGATCGATATATACACAAAGGTCGTGTAGTCGATGCTCATTTCGTTCTCTTGGATAACATCCAAGCTTGCTTCCCAACTATTGACTTTGATTGTTTATACAAAATAAAAGATCAAATTTGTCCTCGTTTTGTCCTCGAGTTTTATAGTTGAGTCCGTACCTTCAATGACCTTGAGGGTAATGTCTTCCTTGATTTTTGGATCCAAAACCAAAACATCATTTTGTCAGTCTCCGAGCTTGGTGAAATTCTCGGTGTTCCTTCGTATGGTCACTGTGCATACACTGAAGACCATTCCCTTGAGTCACTTTTCTATAATCTTGAAAATCAAGGTACTTATCGTACCGAAATTCCCAATCTTGAAGCCATCAAACAAGTCATCCAAAATCCTCGAGTCGCCAACACGTATCAAAAACGTGATGGTTCCATTGTCCATCTTGACCCAAACAAAATCTACCTCAAAAAACTCCTTCCCGACCTCAGAAGTTGGGAACTTCTTCTACGTGAGAACGTGTTGAGCCTTGCGGGCGACCGTGATCACGTTTCGGCGAATCTCGCCCACATGCTTTATTGTCTTAGTATCGAGGAACCATATAACCTCGCATACTACATGGCCAAAAGGATGGCCAACATTCATAGTCGTTCCGATAAGCTCATGCCATACGGCATGTTGCTTACTCGTCTCTTCATGTGGGTCATGATTCGTCGTCTCAACCTATGGATGAGGACGATGATGAGGTGAACGAAGAAGGAACGTCTCGTCCTCGTACTCCCTCTCCCGACACCTTCTTTCGCAACCTTGACACGTCATCGTTCGCACAAACTACTGACCTTCCCTTCAACCAAACCAACTTAACTTCGGTGATGAGAAGGCAAACAACCATGTACAATCGACAAGTGTCGATGCATGAGCAAACAATCGGGGGGTTCAAGTCCATTGGCAAGGCAATCAAAGGACTCGGGAATAAGATAAAGAAGTTGGGGAAGAGAAGTGATTAGATAGTGTTACTTAAGTAGTATTACTTATTTAAGTATTATTAAGCTATTATCAATGGGGTCATGACAATGTCCATCTAACATTAACATGTTTAAATTGTCTTAACAATTTTTGCTTGACATTGGTAACTTTAAGTAGTTAATCAATATTAATGTTTTTATCTTTTTCATGAGCTTTGCCTAGTTCATATTATTTGTTTTCGTGCATGCACTAGAGGATAAAATTGCTTGATGCATGCTTAATAGTTTCCTAAACTTAGATGATCACATGATTTTGTTAGTTACTAGTTGAAGACTAGTGTTAGGAAATCTATGTAACAACTCTTTAGTAGTTTGAGGCTTTGGGATTTGTTGCAATACAGCCCACCCAGAATTACCCATTTTAGGCAGCCTAGAACCTGCAGAACTGGAAAAAGAGTCAACTGCAGGCCACGGCTCCACTAAATAGGGGACGACTCCACTAAATTTAGTGGTGCCGTGGTACCTTTAGTGGTACCGTGCCCTGGGAAGATGAATTTTACTGTTCTCTTTCACTTTTTGACTCTCTTTTCCTGAAAATCTGCAAACATAACCTGATTCCCATACACCCAAATCCCCAAATCCACCATCAATTCCATCCTTGCATGTTTTGATTTGGATATTTAAGCTAACATCATCCATTGCTCATCCTCACCACTTCACATTCACCATACAATTATCATAACTTCAACCATGGTTACCACTTCACACAAAGCTAAAAAGCCAAGATTTAACCTCAAACCAACCAATGAGACAATTCTTATTGATCAATGGATCAAGAATGTCAACACACCACAAACCTCAACCAAACCTTCCAATGAGATAATTCTCATTGATTTAACTTTGGTTGATGATGAAGAAACCCTTACACCACAAACCTTAACCAAATCAACCTCCTCAATCTCTACACCCCAAGCTCCATCAAAGGCCAACTCAACAAGGCCAACATCATCATCCACCTCCACCACAAGAGTCACCACACCCTTGTCTTAACCAAGTCCCATTCAACCACTAGCCTTAACACTCACCTCATCACCATCAACTCCCTTTGAGCTTGGGAGTAACACTTCATCATCTTCCCTTTCACCATCACCACACCCTTTAGCTCTCACACTAACCCTATCACCTACATCACCATTTGAACTTGGTACTAACACATCATCCTCATCACTATCACCAACACCACAACCTTTAATGGGTCATCCTATTATCTATCCCCTACAACCACATGCCCTAAGTTGTCCTTGTTGTCACCACAACCAACACCTCATCATGTGCCTTAGAGATGAGTTGAGTCTTCAATTCTCCTATCTTGAGCACCTCCTCACACCACCACAAGGACCCATCATACTACCCACTCCACCACCAAATAGCCCAACCAACTAAACATAGGTTATGTTTAGTTTCTCTAGTAAAAGTTTAGGAACCCTTTTGGAGTTTGAAGCAAATCTTGAAGTCTCATACAACTATTGATGTTTATGTGCTTTCTTATTGTTTAATTTGCTTCTATCATGTAGTCATACTTATGTATGACATTTATTTTATGAATGAATGTTTTCTTTTATGTGGTTATTTTATTGTGTTTGGGGCTTGGCTCTTTAGTCATTTTTGTGGTTGGATATTTGTCATGTGTGCGACATGTTAGATTTTGTATTCTTGTTATCTAACCTTGTTTTGTAGCACGAATCATTGCTCGATTCCTTGGTGTCCTCCAAACGAGGGTGAGTATACATCAAGGGGGAGCCTTAGCAACCTTTTTGCTTCGACAAAAAGGGGGAGAAATGGGAATAAACTCATTAAAAACTTGTTAAAATTAATTTTAACCTAAAATGAGTTTATGTTTTGTCATCATCAAAAAGGGGGAGATTGTTGATGCAAATAATGTTCTAAAAACGTTATTTCTATCTTTCGATAACTTCACGTTTTGAGGATGACAAAATGTGAAATCACGTTACGTTAAAATTAACGTAAACAAGTTTTTAATCGGAAGATCCCGTTTTTACACAAATCACTCTAGAACAAAGTTACAACTTAACTAATGATCAAAGAAGTGAAGTTGAGTTTTACACTTCACATATTTATGTGACAAAACATTTTCTTCAAAAATATACTTTACAAATTATTTTTTGAATAATTAAGAAATGTTTAAATGGAAAAATATGTTTAAAATACATAACAGCTATACCCCCCCCCCCCCCAAATCAGCTCCAAACTTCCCCAAATAAGTTTTCACCAGAAAAGACAAAAAATGGAGCGTCTTTGTTTGACACGGCTCCACGGTTCCACTAAATTTAGTGGAGCCGTCCCTCTGTAACGGCCAAATTTTTTCTGCCTATAAATACCAACCCATTTCACAGATTTTGGTAACTTTTTAGCACACAGAAACTACTGAGTTCATTACCCTCTTCACACTTTCTTTCCTTGATCATTTAGTTAGTTTTTCTTTTGTTCAAGAGTGATCCAATCATCCAACTTAGAGATCCTCTTCATTCCTCTTCAATAGCAAGATAAGAACACAAAGTATTCAAGTAGATACAAAGTGTTGTCATTCCTCTTCAATAGCAAGAGAAGAACTCAAGGTATCCAAGAAGATACAAAAGTTGTAGTAGTTGTTAGGTCTTGTAACATTTGTTAGACACTTGTTGTATCATAGCATACATCAAGATCATTTTATTTTGTGAGAGTGTGAGTCAAGATCGTTGTGATCTTAAGTGATAGTGAAGATCTCTTGAAGCCATTGGGCTAGTGTGATTGATCAAAGGATCAAAGGTAGATAGAATAGGTTGAGTGAAGTGAGGGTTGATCATTGTGATCGTGTAGAGATCTTGGTGATCTCTTGAAGCCATTGGGCTTGTGTGATTGATCAAGTGTGATCAAGGGTAGATCGAGTCTTGTGAGTTGAGTGTGTGAAGGTCAAGTGGATCGTGGTAGATTGGTGCTAGCTAAGATTAGCACTCGACATCTAGCTTAGTGTCGGAAAACAAGTTAAGCGACGTGTACGGTTTTCTCCGCCTAAAGGGAGGTTGTTGACATAGTGCTTGAAACTCTCGAGTGTGGTACTCGGAGAGTGGAGTAGGGCGAAAAAGAGCTTCGTAGCCGAACCACTATAAATCCTTTGTCCCGGTTTGATCTTTCCATCTCTACTCTTTACTTTCATTACTTATTATTAGTTAGTTTAGTGTGTAGTTCATATTGGTGTTGATTGATTGCACATAAGAATCGAATTGAAGGTTTCCAATAGTAAAGTTTTTAAGAAGTCTTAAAAGAATTAAAAGAACTCAAAAACCGGTAAAATTATTCAACCCCCCCCTTCTAGTTTTCCACAGATCTGGATTTCCTTGTTCGATCTGGAAGGTTTGAACCCAATCCGAGCAGTCTAGCGCCAAAACCGCCACCACATGCCGCCACTTTCCCCCACCCTTCTTTTTTGACTGGTAAGGATGACGCGCCTCCTCTCTTCTTCTTTTTAATTTTAACTTAAACCCGAACTCGTATATTCTATTAAATCGAATAATCATTTATAAAAAGTGTTAAAACCTTTCGATCTAAACTTAAATCGTGTGGATCTAATGTTTTACGACGTGTAACCCTCGACTCAGTCTGAGTCAGGGTGACTCACCGAGTCAACTCGTGTTGACTCGGGGTGAGTCGATTATATTTTTATTTATTTCATACGATTCTAATTTATATTTATTTTGTAGCGTTGGATTTGGAGTTATTGATCCGAGTTGGTCCTTGTGGTTGAAGCTGAGAGCCACAAGCTCGTATGATGCTTTGACCGTGACTCTTTGAGTCACGGCAGTACTGGGTTAGGATTAGACAGCTTCAGTTTTAGTATAGTTTTAATTTTTATTTTATTTCGATTTGGTTGTATTAATTTGATTTGGATTTATTTTTATTCGATATGGTTGTATTCGATTAGATTAGATTTGTTAGATTTTTGTTGGATTTGTTGTATCAGTTTTAGATTGGATTGGTATATTGGCTGTGTTGGCCATTATTGAAACCAGGAGCCTTTGGCTCGTGTTAGGGTTCAAACCGTGACTCAAAAGAGTCACGGCGAAACCTCATAGTTGTTCCGTATTAGATTTAGAGTTGGGTTGAATTAAGAGTTGGACTGGATTTGTAACTTGTGGATTTGGGTTGTGTTGTTGAACATACGAGAAGCCCATTGGCTTGGAATGGCTCGAGCCATGACTCAAATGAGTTACGGCACAGCCCATATGTCCTTGTTATGTTGGATTTGTAATTGATTTGGATTTGGATTGGTGTTGTTGTATTCCGAGAACCTATTGGCTCAGGTTAGCTCGAGCCGTGACTCAAATGAGTCACGGCATAGCCATAAAGGTCATGTTGTGATAAGTAACTTACACTTGGTTGTGATTTGGAATTGTGTTATATGATTTGGCCGAGAGCCTTTGGCTCGGGAAAGACTCGAGCCGTGACTCAAATGAGTCACGGCATAGTCTTGATAATGGTGTAATATGTTGATAATTGGATTCGAATTGGCTTATTGCCACAACCAAAAGCCTTTGGCTCGAATAGACTCGAGCCGTGCCTCAATGAGTCACGGCCAAAGCCTAATGGTTTATTTGTTTAAATTTGATTAAGCCGTGACCCAAAAGGGCCACAACTAATTGGATTGAGTCTAAAAATTGTTAAGTATTAATAAATTGGGCCCTAAAGCCCAATGAAAGCCCAATAAGTATGAGTTGGGTATTGGGCCGAAGCCCAATACACTTGGGTCATTATATCTTTTACTTATTTGTTTGTTATTTATTTAATTAATCATTATTCAATATGGTGTTTTGGTTATTAATTTGGAAAACATAAACAAAATTAGTCGATAAACTTATTAACTGTTCAACTAGATATATTTAACTTGTAAAATGAGATAATAAAACTTGTATTCAAAAGTCGTAATGACTGGGAAATGTTTTGTAAACGGGCGCATCATGCCCAAATTTTGATAAAACCTTTTATAACTTAATCAATTATGATTATAACCTAAAAACCTTTTCGATACATATATAATTTCTTCCAAAATATCGATATTTCATCAATTATTTGGAGAAAAGGGTAAAACACCGAAACAATCTATTAATGTTTTATGTTTTTCTTTCCTTATTATTCATTTCTTAATTTTAATTTCTCTTTTCTCTCTTCGTTATTCTTTCTTCGTATCCGTTTGTATTTGCCGACTTTTATTATTTTAACATCTCGGATCCACACGAGTCTTAAACTTTATTTAACTCAAAACGCCATTGAAATAAAACATTTACATTTCAATTACGAGTATTGTTTTATAAATCCCTTTAAGGTTATTGCTGAGATATAATAGTCATATACTAGGTTATGCCGATCCAGTGCCGTTGTGCTCTACTTTTGATAACATCGTAACTTTACTATTTGATGTCGGTTGTGATATTTGTGAATATCTTGCATTGCTGCATACTGAGGTGAGTTCATAGTCCCACTTTTTACTTGCTTAAACTGTTTTATAAGCTACTTGGGGTGAGATACATGCCACTGTTTTGACTATGACCACAATTGTTTGAAAAGTGTAATTTGAACTAAAAGCTATGCTTTATGCCTTCTGAAACTTTATTTGAGCTGGAACAACACTTATACTTTCTCGGTACTGTGAGTGAAGCAGTAGCCATTTCTACTTTTCTGGTACTGTGAGTGAAGCAGTAGCCATTTCTACTTTTCTGGTACTGTGAGTGAAGCAGTAGCCACTATGCGAAATATCTGATAAGCATTAAGTACCGCCCTTGCCAAAAGCAAGTCCCTCGATCATGAACCATTAATCACTTGCGAGTGAGCGCGAATATAGTTTATAGGCCTATAGGATTGACCATCCCATCCCTGTTGACCGGGTAGGCAACACAGTTGTGCTATATTTGAGTTACCTAGGTATTTGGCAAGATACCTAGCTTTGGGGGCAACTATTATATTATGAAATCCGCGGTTATTGTCGACTTACGCCAGGGTTACTGGTGCTGGTTAACGCTTTGTGTGTCATGAGCTTAGTGCAGTGGTAACATCTGAATTTTCGAGCGTATAACAACGTAGCCCACTTTCTTTGGAACTTGAAACATTGTGATCAACTATTTTATTTAAACCTATGAATTCACTAAACCTTTGTGTTGACTTTTAGCATGTTTTATCTCATGTGTTAAATCATTTCCGCTGCATATCTTACCTTTGGAGGAGCTTGGCAAAGGGCATGGCATGGTCATAGAAGACTCAGGAAACTATTTGGGACCACTTTAAATCCTTTATGAAACTTTATTTTCCGCACTATTTTAAATAATGTAAATTGAATATTTTCAATTATAAAATTCCTTCTAAAATGGTTTAAGTAAAAACCGTTCTTTGTACCTTGTGATTGTGATAACTATTCAATAACACCCCCGACCCGTATGTTTCCGCTGATCTGATTTTGGGGTGTTCCAGATGGTATCAGAGCCACAGGTTATAGAGAACTGGGTATTTTCGGGAACCCAGACTATAACTATTGTTACGAAAACTTAAATCCTATGACCGACACGTGCCTGCCTGCCAAGACGATGCCTCGCTTGTTATTTTGTTGGGTAACATATTTGTTATATTAAATGTTATATTCGATGAGATGTATGCCGTGCTATTTGATGGTTTGTATTTCACTTCATTTTCACTGTTCACTATAAGTATTTTCATATACTTACGTCGATTCACCGAACCTGTCGCGGAGTTACGCTATTTCCTTGCGTAACCACATTATTTGATTTCAAGTTTGGATACCTGTTGTGGTTTTAAAACGATTTTAAAGTAAGGAACATAGTACTAGTGTAACTAAACTGAATATCCCGAAATTCATTAATCCTCGGTTGAGAGTAGAATGATCACCTATAATCAACCAAGGATAGTGGAGACATGGCCTGATCACCTATGTCTCAGAAATGAATTTACGATACTGAGGGTAGTTATAACAGGATTATGTTTTGGGTTGACTTTCTATTTTTAATTTTGGGAATGGTAAAAGCTTTGCATATGTGCACGAACACCGAATATCACGAAGGTTTACCCACACACACGACACATTGGCATCACAACACCTCATGAACTGTAATACTTCTGGCACCGTTATACTTCTTCGTTTATATGAGATTCCTGATTGTCGCCGTCTGATCATGTTTTGCATCGGGTCGGGTTAGACCCGATTGGCACCGTTTGAATCCGAGTTGCTTATTTGTAACTCCTCGAGATTGCAATAAGCCCATTGAGCTTATTGGACCATTTGAATTTAATTTTGGCCACGTTTGGATTTGATATTGGCTATGTTTGGATTTGGTTTTAATTCTGATTGAATTTGGATTGCTTGATTTCTTGATTTTTGGGTCTCGTTGTGGATGTGATTTGGCTTCTTTAGCCCTGTTTTGTTTCTGGTAATGTTACAGTAACCGTTACCCCAAATCTTACACTCAATGAATGAACTAAGATAGATCACTAGTCGTCTGAGAATGACCCTTCCATAGCACTTGTAGGATGAATCTCTCGATGAAAGTAAACAACGAAGTAAATCTGATATGCACAACCTAGGAAACTTACAATAGGTCGGTTTGTAACCCAGCAGAAGCTTTAGGAACTTATGTAGCAATCCGAGTCCTTATTTTTGGAAAAGATACGTAACCTTTCACTTATCCCTCGAAGGCGATACGTATTTGACGAAATGTATATATAAATCGATATGATATTTTGAAGACAATATTTCCGGAAAACTATTTTTGGATGCATTATTTTGGGTACGCTATCTCAACATACTATTTTTAATACTACCTGGTACGGTCAACATTGGTTTCCGCTATTTTAAAAGACGTATTATATTGATGAACTACTTTGGACACACCATTTCGAGATACACTATTTACTTACGAAATATATGAATATGCTGATACGTTATTTTGAAAACATTATTTCGGGAAAGACTATTTTGGGTACGTTATTCTGGGAACACTATTTTGACAACGCTACCCTGACATACCATTTCGAATACTATTTTGGACGATCAAACACTAGTTACACTATTTTGAAGGCGTGTCATATTGATATAATATTTTGAGAACTGTTTTGGATACACTGTTGGTATATTATTTGGAGAACTGTTTTACGACGGCTTCACAACTTCTTCACACCACAACTACTTCATAACTTTACAATACTTTTACACTACTTCTTTACAACACAACTACTTATACACCTTCTTCACTACTTACACACTACACTAATCTAATCACTTATGTTCACACCTAATATACACACCTTATACACAAATGAATGAATGATTTACATAGTTTACTAAACTAACAACTTAGGTAACAAGATGATACTAAGTTGTAATACTTCTAGTCTTGATTGATAGAAGTATTCTTCTCTTTGCACTTGGTTGATTGAAGCTTGAATCACTTGGAAACAAAAGCTTAAGATTATATGATCAAAGGGTTATGAAAGAAGGTTTCGATCAGAAAGTTTTTGTGCAAAAAGGTGAGGTAAAAGTCCAGGAGTAGTCCAGTATTTATAGGCAAAGCTGGGGAGCTGAGGAGCATGGCCGGTCCCCTTAATTAGGGTACCGGTCCCCTTAATTATTTAGGTGGCCGCCTGCTTAATTAAGGGGGCCGCCCCTTATATCCGTTGCCCAGCTTTGTCTTTTTGTGGGGAAGGTTTTTCTGGAACATTTTGCCATTTTTGGTTGAAAATTTGAATTCATAAATTTATTATGGATTAAACATTTTCCTTAAATTTCCAAAAATGATTTTGTAAAAGATATAAAATGTTTGTGTCATTTTATAAAAAATCTAGTGATTAAGAAAAAGTTCATTTGATCATATAATGCATTAGGCATTTGTTTATTCATTCCTTAAGTGATTAAGTTGTTAAAATATATATTTACAACTAAATACTTGTTTACGTCATAATCTTTCGTTTAATGATTTTTCATTTTGTGATTATCAAAACGTAGAGACATCGAAAAATATTAATAACGTGTTTAGGCATTATTTATATCAACAATCTCCCCCTTTTTGATGATTAAAAAATCTAAACTCATTAAATTAAAAAATTAATTTTTAGACAAGTATTTAGTGAGTTTATATATACTTCTCCCCCTTTTTGTAGAATTAAAAAGGTTATGCCGACAAGTTTTAGATACGAAATTTGTCGGAACTAGAACTCCCCCTTGATGTGTGCTCCCCTTCGTTTGAGGGCATCAAGGAATCGAGATATGGAATACTTGCAAGAAAAATATTAGAAGCACAAGCATATATGTATCATAATATGAAATATAAGAGCAACAAGCATAGCAATCAAATATTAAGGACATGAAACAAAACATACATTAATTCAAAGTGATTATGTGAAAAACATAATCATTGATATAACATTTATTATGCTTAGAGCATACAATAAGTAGAAAATTCTAATTTGCCAAAGAGAGCCATCGGACTTGCTTGCAACATAAGAACTTGAACTATTTTGTTTGAGAAACAAGAAATATAAGCATATAGTATGCTTGGATGGTTGATGGTGGAGTGTTTGGAATGGAGGTGGTTGAGTGAGGGTAAGAACGTTGGATTAATGGAGGTATATTTTTGGGTACATAGGTGTTGGAGAGTTTGGTGGTGGAGAGATTGGAGGTGGAGAGTTTGGAGCGGAACATGTTGATTGAGGGTTTTGATGTTGTTCAAGTGAGGGTGTTGGATGAGATCTAGTGAGAAGATACTCAATCCAAGTGAAGTGCTCATTCAATGCAATGGTTTGTTTTTGGAGAAAAATGCAACAAGGACAATTGTTGACATGTTTCTCAACTTTATTCAAGTTGTGGGGTGATGAGGGAGAGCTAGATAGAGGTTGATCTAAGTTGCGTTGAGCAAGGTTTAGAGCAAGAAGAGCACTAAGCTCATGGGCTTCCTTGAGTTCTTCAATGAACTTCAAGTGTTCAGAGGAAGGTGATGATGGTGGAGTGTGGTTGTTATTTGGATGGATGTTTGGACATGCAACATAGGAGTAACATGTGAGTTGGTAGGAGGTGGTGGTGATACTCTTGGTGGTGGAGACATTTGTGAGCTTGGGTAATCATGAGTGGATGAGGATGGAGATATGGAAGAAGAGGATATTCCAAGTGTGGTGAGTGTTTTGGATGGTGCATTGGTAGGTTGAATAAGATGTGAGGTGTTGTGAATGAGATTGGGATTATTGTTTTGGGATTGATCATGCTCTTCATATGAATCATATGGGTGAGATGAAGGTATATTTTTGGGAGCAAGGATGGATGATGAGTGTGTAAATACTCATCATTTTATACCCATAAAAGACACAAAAATGACCAAAAACACCCAAATAGATCAAATACATTGCAAATATTCGTGGTTTGTGTTTTTATGTGTTTCAGGTACAAAATGATTGAAAACAAGGCAAAAACGGACAAAACCGTGCACAAGATTGGAAAAAGTTCAAAAGCCGAGGACGGGGAAGAAATTTACGAGTTTGGACCACATTTATGATCAAGATGTCAAAATCAACCTTCAAGAATATCAAGTTGTCAAGATTGGTCCTTAAAGACAATTTTCAGATTTGTCACTTATGGTCCCTGAACTTTCAGATTTTACAACAATGGTCCCTAAACTCAAAACTAAAATCCAAATCTAATCCTAAACTAAAATCCATTTCCAGTCCATACACTAACCTAGCCCACACACCAAATAAATAACCCAAGCCCAATTTAAATAAAAACCCAACCCGACCCAACTCTTTTATTTAAACAATACCAGGTTTGACCCTAGTCAAACCCCTTATCTCCTTCCATTACCGCCAAACCAAAACCACCCTCACCCACCATTTTCTCTGCAAAACCACCTCATCACCTCACCCCCCTCCTACTACACTCTACCTAACAAGCTAAAAGCATTTAATGCTTCTTTCTCCCCACATGTTACCAGACCAAGTGGTTTTTCCCACTATCACCATTTTTGGCGCCAAAACTGGAATCAAGGGCTGAGGCTAACTCAAGCTAATCCAAGGGTCAGAAATTGCTCAAATATGAAGACAAGAGTGTTCCCAGATCATTTCAGTATAAATAGGGACTCATTATAGCCTTAATTTGGCATGTAGATAATTAGTGTAGTCGTATTTTTAGTTTAATGTTTCAATTAATGTAAAACTTAAGTTTCAGTATTAATTCAAGTCCTTTTTAAGTTAATTGTTCTAGTTTAATTCAGTTGTGTACTCAGTTTCAAGTTTAATAGAAATTCAAAGTTCTTTGTTAATTCGTACAAAGCTAAATTAGTTGTTAAAAATCAATCCCAAGTCTCAGAACCATTCATATAAGCTTATATAATCTTATTATAGCTTTTTGTAAGCTTATATTAGATTAATTCACTTCTAATCCAAGAAAGTCAAAAATAGTCAAAGTCAGTCAAACTGCTTATTGCTTAAAATTCAGAGCTTAATTATGGATGTTTAGTGCTTTTTAGGTGTTAATCTAGTTGGTAATTCATCTGTTCTCAGTTTCCATAGCTTGATTTAATCATTGGAAGCTTTAATATCAAAACAGTCCCCATAAGGGAGTGTTTGGAAAATGGGTTAAAATGGGTCAAAAATGTTTAAATACTGTTCATTTGCCATTGTTCTGAGTTTAGTTATTTCTAAATTAACTTATAAAAGTTGTTTGTGGTGTATATTTAGCTGAATTGTAGCCGTTTAATGAATTAAGTAAGCTAGTGGAATTCTAGGTTATTTACTGTCCCAATAAGCTAGCTTTGAGCTAAAGCTTATTCAGCTTGGATTTATGGTATTTTTAAGTTCACTTTGAGCACTGAGGTGAGCAATCAAGAGTTGGATCAGTTCTAATTGGATTGGTGGATTTTTTTGGTGCACTGCTGCATCAGTCTGCACAAGAACCACCATTGGTCTGCACAGCTTTTCAAGGTCAGAGATTAATGCTTGATTGTGATGTTTTGATCTTGAATTTTAGTATGCAAATAGTTTGCTAGGTGTAGTTCCCTATTACTTAAAGTTAATCACAGGTCTTGGCTTATTTGAGCTTATATTTAAGCTCAAAAATGCCCCCTTATTGACTGATCTCCCCTGCACACTCAGCAGACACTATAGTGGTTGTTGAGCTTATTCATAGCTTATTGCTGTTCCTTGAGGCTTTTCCCTGAGATAGTTATTCCCTTTAGATTAAGTTTACCATAGTTTAGCTTATCTCAGCTTTCCCTTTAGTTTATTTACAGCTTTTTAGTCCAAGTTTAGCTCATTTCCTTAAAAAGTCCTGATGAACTCAAATAAGTACATTTTATTACTATCATTTATCCTATTAATTTGACTTGTTTTATTATATTATGTATGAGGATTGATACTTAATCGTTTACTTTTGTAATTCTCAGGTAAAAACAAGCATTTGGTGAAACTTGGCGATTTTGGACTAATTATGGAGCAAAACATGCAAGAAGTTAAGAGTCTACTGAAATGTACAAGATCAAGACAAACCTGCTCCAGATGCGCCGCATCTCACTTATTACATACGGCGCATCACTATCAAGATTTCACCAGATACGATCCAAGATACAAGAGGACATGCGCCGCATCCAAGAATGAAGATACGCCGCATCTTCTGGCGGTGTACGAATATTCCTGAATATATTAATCTTGGACCCCACGCGAAGTTAAGCCAATGCGCCGCATCTACTTACTAGATGCGCCGCATCTTACCCTCAGACAGAAACTATAAATACCCCAAAGACCAGACAAATTAAGAGTTCCGAAGTTCGACAGAAGACCGAAGTACAGAAACCCTAGGACGAATTCAGACGAATAGGCAGCACAAGACACACCCAAACAAAGATACAAGAGCTGTAAGAAGGTGCTGCATGTGTTTAATTCATTAAGTAGTTTTGTTTTATTGTGTTAGTAAACTTTAATTCATCAAGATTGGTGGCTTGTGTAATGTGACAACGGAAAGATTGCACTCCCTTAAAACTGCTTTCTCATTAATTAAAGTTTATATGTTGATGTCTTTGGTGACTTTTATTAGTGCATTGATAACCTCTGTGTCTAGCTGAGCGTTGATCGGGTCGCCATGCCTCTGCCCTCGCCTATTTATTAGATCGCCTATGCATTCTATCGTCTGTAGAAAAGTAGGAAGAAAGATAAATAGGATAGTCATAAGTAATCATTAAGGGTTTACTCGCCGATAAGATTAGAACCAACGAGAAAGGACTTAATCTCGGTGCGTTGCATCGAACTATACACTTCATATAAAACTAGCAATAAAACAAGTGACAATCTACTTAATCATAAGGACAGATCTTCTTATTGTCTCGAGTATTTATCTGTGTACGTGTGTGCTATTCGCTGATTCGTGCCTATTGGTTTAGTTTATTATTTAATTGCAACCAAATCGTGCCAGTCTCTCAGGCTGAACCCCCTTGCGTTAGAATAGGTTGTATAGCTAACTCAATATATTAAAATACTGATTAGAATAACGAGATAATACGTTCCACTCTTAGTGATCGACACTCTACTTACCATTATATTCATACTGACCGGGTACACTGCTCGTTAAGTGTGTGTGTTATTGATAAGTCGGCTAAATATAAATTTAAAACTTGAGTAGGCATTAATACTGCTAAACCGCAACGACACATCGCACACATCAAGTTTTTGGCGCCGCTGCCGGGGAGTGAATTGTTATTATCTGTTAATTTGATTAGTATTTTAATTAGGTTTTTTTTTTTTTTTTTTTTTTTTTTATCTAACCGCTAATTCTGTTGTGTATTAGTTAATTTGCATTCATTATATTATTTTGCATATTTTTTTGTTTTGTGTGTTATTTGTTTGCTTTTATTTGTGTTTATTTTGGTTTGTTTTTATTTGTATTTATTTTTCGTATTTTTTGTATTCTGCTATCGTTGTACTGAGCTAAATCGAACGATACGGCGCATCTGATCTCTCAGATACAACGTATTGCGTTCAATTTTTATAAAATACAACGCGTTTAATTAATTCGATACGACGCATCTTTTCCCCAAGATACGGCGTATCTGTTTTTGATAAAAAAATTTTCTAAACGTTAACGTCATACGACGCATCGGCTTTGGCAGATACGGCGTATCTAATATTTTAATTAAAAACAGTTTTCGAATTATTAAACAGATACGGTGCATCGATCTCTGTCGATACGGCGTATCTTCTGAATCAAAAATCTTATATTTTGAAACGTAACGAAAATACGGCGCATTAACTTTTGTTAATACGACGCATTTAATTTTAAAAAAAAAAAATCGATTTTTGATAATTAAAATTGATACGGCGCATTCTAATTTCTAAGCGGCGTATCTATTTTCTGAATAAAGTCTGATTTAATTTTAACGATTATAAGATACGGCGTATCCAACTTTTTGGATACGGCGCATCGTCTGCAGATATCAGCTATTTGTATTCTTATATCCGTTTCTGAATTCATTAATTTCTTTTATAGCGAACAAATCCTACTGATGATTTTACTTGTGATGACAGATTTTTCTATGGAAGATATGTCGAAGAACGGATATCTAGCTATGGAACTCTTGCTTTCGAACTCATCCATGGAAGTTTATGATAATGTCAACTTCAATGTACTCGAGATTGATACGGATTTATTCTCTTGGGAGACCCCTCTTGAAGCTGCTTTTAAGGAATTCATGCGTTTATGCAACATTGACAAAGGGGTATTCTCTTATGATGTATTTGTGAGGTACACTGGAGATGAATTGTCGCTCTTATGGCCTATCATTGAATCCAAAGGATTGACTTGGACTACTATCGAAGAAGATGATGGGAAATTCTATCTTGCATACATGGACTCAAGCAACAAAAGCTGTGGAGGAGGCAATACCCAAATCTCTTACATGCCTTATTCCGAACAGTACTGGGGATTAAATGAGAACTATCTGGACGATGAAAGAATTTATGCTGTGGCGGAGTTACTATTTCATGGCAGGTTGGTAAGATTGATGGACCTCTCCCTCAATGATTGGCTTGAACTTAAATATGGTAGTCCGAAATTTGCCCCTGCAAATGAAGTCAAGCGGATTATGACTTCATGGTTGACACGGAGTTTTAGGGAGCAATTTAACGAGTTCATGGAGATAAGGAGGAAAATGATTGGAAAAGCTTGCTTTGACGTTGACCATGATCCTAACAATGTTGATTTTTCAGAGTGGTTGGCTAGTAAGTTCAATAACCATAAGAGCATGGATCGAGCTACTAAAGATGCATTATGGGTATATTGGATGAGAGGTGAAGACGAAGAAGTAGAGAGCGACTATGGGTCGTCACTTCATGATTCAACAGTCAATGAGGGCATTGAAGAATTATTCAGAATTGACATTGATGTGTTTGATTATGAGACACCCTTGTGCAAGCAATTCAAGGAATTTAACTACCTTCTTCGAGTCGACGATGATGTGCTAACTGGGGATCTACCAGGATTGAAGACTTATGATGATTTCAAAAACACCTGGTACTACGAATGGAATGACCAAATACCATGGGTTTGGGATAAACCATGGGAATTTGAGCACATTAATCACACCTGTACACCTTTCGTTTTCAAGGATGGGAGTAGTGTTTGGCCGACCTGTGATTATAAGAGTGACGGAACCTGTAATGGGGGAAGTATAATTGGGATGAAACGGGTTGGAAACGATGTAACCTTTGAAGATTATGAGTGGTACGATAATGTTGAAGACTGCCCACAAAAAGCGGAGGCTTTGCAAGAAAAGGGTAGAATTGAATACTTGAAAGGACTTAAAGGAACATCGAATACTACTTTCTGGGAATGGGTGCATGAACAATTTGATGATTACACGAAGCTTAGTCGACGGCTACAATGGGAATTGGAAAGAGAGTGGGAGGCAATTCAAGATGATGATAACAATAGGTCATTAATTGATGAACTTGATGACTATTTGATTAAGGATCCTTATTTTAAGTTTGTTGATAAAGACAAGGAAGAATTCACCAAAAGAAAGTGTCAACTACTTGGGATCCCTTATAATGAGCCACCCATGGTTATTTCTGAAAAATTTAAAATCATCAAATACTCTTTGGGACCAGAGGAGGATTATGTTGCGACGAAGACCAAGAGTTATAGAAGATTAAGCCGAATGGAAGAAAACGTCGCAAAGCTATACGGGAACATCTTTCGGATGAAGTAAGAAGGATGGACCGTGACAAGGACTAAATGAAGAGTTGAACGTGAGTCTAACTTGAAGACTCTGGAATAAAGACAAGTGCTGACCGGGAGACAACCCGGAGAAAATTTTTATTATTCTGTTTTTGTGTCGAGTCAGTCAGGCCGCAGAGGATACGGCGCATCTCAATTCTGAGATGCGATGCATCTCCTGCAAAGGTCATATCTTTATTTTTCTGCATTTTTTTTTTATTTATTTTCGACTTTAAAACTTTTTATCAGTTTATTTTAATGCGGCGCATCCCTGGTTAAGGATGCGGCGCATCTTCTTTTCTGATCCGTATTTATTCCAGGCTCGATACGTTGTATCTTCTTCCATAAGATACGGCGCATCGACTGACCTGATGATTTTCATTTTTTATTTTTTATGTTTTATTTTAACTAACTACTAATGTATTATGCAAGTTTGAACCTTTCTTAACTTAGGTGTGTTTGAAAGACTTGGTGGTATTATAGATTCCTGCATTCCCTGTGGATACATTGATTATGAAGCTTAAACGTTCTCATCCACAAGAAAGATGATTTTTGCTCTTATGCAAATGGAGGATCATACCGAGCAAATCTCAGGGGAGTTTTTCTGTTCTAATTCTTTTATTTTCCAGTTTTTAACCTTTCATACAAACAACGAGGACGTTGTTTAACTTAAGTGGAGGGATTGGAGAATTAGAACACTTAACACTTACTTGTCCTAAACTTTTCAAAATATGCTTAAAATGCGCTTAATATATCAAAATTTAAAATTTTTAGCATGTTTTTGTTTAAGGTCTAAGTTGCATAGCTGCACACATGACGTTATTTTTAAAATTGTGATCTTTCAAAATTCACAAATCTATGAGTGTGCCGGTGACTTGTAAACTTTAGAACTTGGCTTGTATACTATTCGAGACCACCATAATAAGTATTATTTATATAATTGGAATGACTTGTCTAAATTGGTAAATTTCTAGGATTACACCCAAATAGCCTTTATATGTTATGTGTTATTAGCTAACTGCACTGGTTAGTTAACCCCCGTATAAACCCTTTTGTTACTCTCATTTTTAGAGTAAGATACCCCTAGAAAAACACTCAGAGCCATTCCTTTCGTTTCTTACACCTTTGTTAAAATGTTTCGTTACACCCTTACACCTTAGCCTACCCTATAGATTAAAATCCGTGGTTGGTTAATTGCTTTAGGCAAAGTGTGTTTCCTTACATTATCTGTGTTCGCGTGCGTAATTCATTATCTATGGTTAGGTCGGGAAATTGCACAATGCAATTGGAGTGAAAGTAAATATTGTATATCTTTGAGTTTATTTTTCGTGTGTTTACTACTTTCACTATTACCGTTATTTCTGAAGTCATGAAAAGTATGGAAAAATTATCCAGAATTATCATTATAGTGATGTGGTGAAATTTTACACATCTATGTTTATGTTAGTAGTTTGAATAAAAAAAAAAAAAAAAAAAAAAATAGAAAAGAAAAAGAAAAAAGGAAGAGTTGGATGTTTGTTTTAACCAACTTATGTAAAGTTTTGTATTAAGTGGTCGATATCACCACTAGTTGTTGTATATTATATCTATGGATTGAATGGGAGTTGGCAGTTATGGGAACGCCAACTAAGGTTTATTCTTTGATTGAGATCTTGTTGAGTATAATTCGTGTCTACCAAAAGCGTGTGTTTCAAGTGTTAAAGCGTGAGTTATTCTATGATATGAGTCTTATTCAGGGGATGGTTGGGATAGTGATTAACCACACTTAGGATTTTAATTTATTCGTTTTGTTTATTTTACACCAATTTATATCCCAAATTATTATCCATACCCTGTATTATTCTTTATCCAACCAAACCTTTGATTTATTGAGATTAGGGATTTGAGCAATCTTAAGTATCGTAGTCGTGGATTCGGCTATGTATTTTTGATTTTGTCGCCCTTTTTGATATATTATTATTGGTGAAGTTTGGACCTATCTTTAGCTTATTCGAGTTAAGGATTTGAGCAATTGCAAGTATAGTGTTCGTGGATTCGATCATGTATTTGTGATTTTGTCGCATTTTCTGGAATTTGAGATCGATAGAGATTAAGGAGAATAATTAACCCTTAAACCTCAAAACCCTTTTTACCGCTTTAGACTTGTTATTCCTTGGCTTTAGTGGGGGAGATGTGTATACTTGCCAAGCTTATGATAGAATATTCGTCACGACTGGACAGTTAAACGACTAGATTTGCTTTTATAAGAATATTTTATTTTACTTCTAATTCGTTAAGTGTTTGGTTGTGTGATTATGACAAAAATGAATACATGCTTAAATATAAAAATAAATCCTAATATCTTTTAGGATACATTTTCATAAGATTTAATCTAAGGTTTACTTGGGGACAAGTAAAGTTCAAGTGGGGGGATATTTGATGAACTCAAATAAGTACATTTTATTACTATCATTTATCCTATTAATTTGACTTGTTTTATTATATTATGTATGAGGATTGATACTTAATCGTTTACTTTTGTAATTCTCAGGTAAAAACAAGCATTTGGTGAAACTTGGCGATTTTGGACTAATTATGGAGCAAAACATGCAAGAAGTTAAGAGTCTACTGAAATGTACAAGATCAAGACAAACCTGCTCCAGATGCGCCGCATCTCACTTATTACATACGGCGCATCACTATCAATATTTCACCAGATACGATCCAAGATACAAGAGGACATGCGCCGCATCCAAGAATGAAGATACGCCGCATCTTCTGGCGGTGTACGAATATTCCTGAATATATTAATCTTGGACCCCACGCGAAGTTAAGCCAATGCGCCGCATCTACTTACTAGATGCGCCGCATCTTACCCTCAGACAGAAACTATAAATACCCCAAAGACCAGACGAATTAAGAGTTCCGAAGTTCGACAGGAGACCGAAGTACAGAAACCTTAGGACGAATTCAGACGAATAGGCAGCACAAGACACACCCAAACAAAGATACAAGAGCTGTAAGAAGGTGCTGCATGTGTTTAATTCATTAAGTAGTTTTGTTTTATTGTGTTAGTAAACTTTAATTCATCAAGATTGGTGGCTTGTGTAATGTGACAACGGAAAGATTGCACTCCCTTAAAACTGCTTTCTCATTAATTAAAGTTTATATGTTGATGTCTTTGGTGACTTTTATTAGTGCATTGATAACCTCTGTTTCTAGCTGAGCGTTGATCGGGTCGCCATGCCTCTGCCCTCGCCTATTTATTAGATCGCCTATGCATTCTATCGTCTGTAGAAAAGTAGGAAGAAAGATAAATAGGATAGTCATAAGTAATCATTAAGGGTTTACTCGCCGATAAGATTAGAACCAACGAGAAAGGACTTAATCTCGGTGCGTTGCATCGAACTATACACTTCATATAAAACTAGCAATAAAACAAGTGACAATATACTTAATCATAAGGACAGATCTTCTTATTGTCTCGAGTATTTATCTGTGTACGTGTGTGCTATTCGCTGATTCGTGCCTATTGGTTTAGTTTATTATTTAATTGCAACCAAATCGTGCCAGTCTCTCAGGCTAAACCCCCTTGCGTTAGAATAGGTTGTATAGCTAACTTAATATATTAAAATACTGATTAGAATAACGAGATAATACGTTCCACTCTTAGTGATCGACACTCTACTTACCATTATATTCATACTGACCGGGTACACTGCTCGTTAAGTGTGTGTGTTATTGATAAGTCGGCTAAATATAAATTTAAAACTTGAGTAGGCATTAATACTGCTAAACCGCAACGACACATCGCACGCATCAAGTCCCCTGATCAGTCTCTTTTGGCTCATTTTTGAGCTTATTATAGCTTTTCACAAAAAGTAATAGTTAGTAAAAGTGCTTATCTTTTGTTGCTTAATCAGTTTTTAAAAGAAAAATCACAAAAATAAATAGTTAGCAAAAAGGCAAAACCAGGGTTCGAACCCTGGTCACTCAGATAACTACCCAACACACAAACCAACTGCCCTAGGGTCTTAGTTCAGTAAACCTTTGCACCCTTTTTTATTTCACCTTGTTTTTCTAATTTAAGCTTATTTCTCCATTTTGCTTATTATCAGCTTATTTGAATAAGCTGATACCTTGTTAATATTTTTCCTAGGTCTGTCATATCATTAAGTAATATTAGAAAAGGTTTCAGAATTTTTAGAATAGTTTTAATATTTTTAATGTAATTTTATTTTTAAAACTGTTTTTAATTCATATTAAATAAAATAAAAGTCAAAAAAATATAATTCTTTTTTTTATAATTTTCTTTTATTATTTAGAACTTAGGAAAAATAGATTTGTACCCGTAGAGTTTATATTTCATCGTTTTCACGTTTTAGGCTCGGGATTTCCCGGTTTAAACGTACTTTCAGTTTTCCTTTACGTTTTTAATCATGAGCACTTTAGATTATAGTTTTCCTTTCCTTTTAAGTCGTTTTTAATTTATGTTCATTAATCTTAGAGTATAAACCCAAAATCCATCTTTTTCACTATTCATCACACGTGATCACAAACCGAATCACAAATTCCATTCTAACCTTCATCAGGGATAACGACCCGGGTTACACATACTTCACTTGTGTTTCTTTGGAGAAAAATACGTGTTGATTTTAACGAATCAATGGATGATTGGTTATGTTTGTGAAAGGGTTCATTAGGGTAAGCATAAGGCTTAGGTGTTGGTTGATTTGGAACAACATCATTTGTTGAGTTGAAGTTATGACAAGTGTCAAGCTTTCTTCTCCAAACGGACCTTACAGAGATTTTAGCAACTCTTGAAGGCTTGGATCTTGGGTTGTTAGGAGATGACATGTTTGGATGGATGAGCATTAATGATGGAGAAAGGTATTTATAGTGTAAGAATGATGTGGTTGAGGAAGATAAATTTTGGTGGGTGGTTTAGGACAAAATATGTTTGTGAATTTTGGGAAGTGTAGGATGAAATGGGCTAAAAAGTGAAAAAGAAAACAGTGACCCCGACCATCAGATTGCCGGTCCCCTTAAATAAGGGCCGGTCCCCTTAAATATTAAGGGGTCCGCCTGATGAATTAAGGGGGCCGCCTGGCAGAAAATTGTAGAAAATGTTGTGTTTTTAGGTTTAGTTTCAAGCAAGTCCAACTCTTTGAGGCAATTTAGCATTTAATAACTTATGTATGCAAAGCATATTTATTAAAGACATTAAGCATTTTTATCTAGCATGCAACCTACTCATTAAGCAAGTAATATATATATATATGGACAAGAAAATAATACATAACACCAAGTAATTCATAATATCATTTTTAGGAAGATTAATAAGCTAGTTAATTAATCCTAATGAGTGTTTATGTGCAAAGGAATGGGGAGTTGTGATAGCATGGACTTCTAGACTTGTACCAAGCGAGATCTTAATGGGTAAACCATGATTTCGATTTAGTTCACTTATAAATGTCATATACACAAATATATATGACAGATATGAGATCACCATGCATGATTTAAATAAGCGTTTTTAGCATTATTCAACAATGTTTGAGAGTAGGTTTTTATGTGGATGTGAAAATTATTTTAACGAAATAGATATGGTTTTATTTCAAAATATTTTTATGAGGAAAGAAAACAAAATTTTCAATCTTTGGCTTTGATAAACACATAATTATGGACAAAAGTTAGGAAGAAAGGTGGGATGGTAAAACATGTTAAATAGAAAGGTGGCATAATCTTTTGAAAAATCATTTTTCCAAAATGTGAAGTTTTTGCATATTTAAAAACAAATACCATTAATCATAGATTTTTAAAAAATGGTTGTAAAAGATCTCATGCTCAAGGTAATTGGTTAAGGCTATTGTCACATGCTACCCCTTTCTACATATTCTGTGATCATAAGGAAGTGATGACTAGATTCTATATGTTTGATGCGAGAATGAGATATATGCTTATATGGCTCATTTGATTACGCACATTATCTACCTTAATGTCATAGTCTATAAGTGTTTGCTTCATCTATAGGTTATATTGTGATATATCTAATCCTACTTCTATGTTGATAATTAATCTACTTTACTTGCTTCATCTACATGAGTTTTCTACTAGTGGACATAGAAGATTTTCATATTCAATTTGAGAAGGCTAGATGAAGAATGAGTTCGATAGTGAGCACTACATTTAATACTTAGATGGCTAACTAAAGGGTTTCTAGTTTATATATATATATATATATATATATATATATATATATATATATATATATATATAATATATATATATATATATATATATATATATATATATATATATATATGTATATATATATATATACATATATATATATATACATATATATATGTATATATATATATATATATATATATATATATGTATATATATATATATACATATATATATATATACATATATATATATACATATATATATATATATATATATATATATATATATATATGTATATATATATATATATATATATACATATATATATATATATATATACATATATATATATATACATATATATATATACATATATATATATATACATATATATATATATACATATATATATATATACATATATATATATATACATATATATATATATACATATATATATATATATATATATATATATATATATATATCGTAAAGTGGATATGACTAAAAGTGTAAAGGCAATGCTACCTATCAAACTAGGCATTTCATAAGGCAAGGATTAACTAGACTACATTCATGTATGAAGAAACTACTCATAAATTGTAAAAGGAAAAAATACCTTATGTCCAGCTTTTCTTCTATAACCAGAATGATAAGTGAAATTGTGAATGATAGATGAATCTTCAAGATAGCCAAGGAATGATAGTATAGCATAGCAAATTTTTAACGCCTTATTAGACCAAGGAGGCTTGATCCAAACATGTCTTGTGCTTGAATCATTTGATGTCTTAGTTATGATGAGATGATATGAGAGTCCTAAATTGAGATACTTCCTTCCATACTAGCCAAACTAATCAAGTGGTTGTCTAACAAATTTACTTTATTAGACAAAAGAGTTTTAGAAGTCTTTCACGGCCAAGACTTGTTATTCTTCATTTAATTTCGAGATTGAGTTGTCGTTGATAATAGATTCCACTTTAGCCATCGAAGTAATTTACTTGTTTAAAATTACTTTGTAGATTTCTCAAGATTTCCGATTAAGTATTTGAGATATCTTCATAAATTATTCAATAGCCGCACCATTATGTATTCCACAATGTCATTAGCTAATTCTTGAGATGAATAATCATGTGAGGTATTGAGTGTGATTCAAGATTCATTTGTCTTCATGCGCACATTTCGAATGAGAGTAAGTTAACAAAAAGTGGAGTTTCTTTCCTTTGTGCGTTTATGACCTAATCATGTAAAACAACTTGGCACCCAGATTCTCATGGGTCCGAGATGGTTAGTTGAAGACACCCATTGCATTTGTATGCACATGGTGAGGATGTCTCCAAGAAGTACAAGAATTCCTTAACAGTTTGTCTTAACGTACAAACAATGGATTTCTTGACTTATATTATTTATAATCATTGTAAATAACCTTATTTCTAAAATTTTCTACTAGGTTTTACAAATTTAATTTGTTTTGATTTACTTGTTGATGAGTTATCCGAACTAAATCCTAAACCGGTTTTATCTTCGAATGGCTTTTGACAACTTAGTAGGTATTTAAGAGATTTGGAACTTTCATCAAATTTTGCTAATACTTTTGCTCTTTCATTTAATCTTTTAATTTCATGCATATATTCTTGACATGTTTTGCATTCTAGATCAATTTCAATATTACTTTTAAGTCTAGACAATTTATCTTCTAAAATTATTTCTTTTTCAAAATTACTTTCAAAAGTTTTTGATGATTCATGTTTAGAAATGGTTTTTAGATCTATGTTGCAAAAATGTTTAAACTCATTTTCTAATTTTGAAAATTCTAAAATGAATTGATCATAGCAAAAATGTTCGGTTTCGGATTGTACCTTATTTGGAGTTTTATCTAATTTGCATTCTTCAAATACCGGATAGTAATCTTCTTCTTCGTCTGTGTCACTCCATGATTTTGAATTGAGTTCACTTCGGAGTTGATTCATGTAGTCTTCGTCATTAATACCTTCATTAAAAACATTTGAACTAGTAGCACATGTATCTATTTTATCTAAATGTTTGTCTATTAAATTTTCTAGGACAACTAATTCATGTACAAGATCAAATTCCTCATCTTCGGCTTGACATTTTTCTTGATGAAAGTTTAAGAGATTTTTCCAAATATCATTATCCGTTTGACAGAAGAATATTCTTTCATATTCAACTCTCGGCAACGCTTTATAAATAATTATTTTAGCTTTTATTATTTTTGTCATTCTTTGTTTTGAAATAATCATTTTGACTTTCAAAATCCGTTTTTGTTGGTTGAAAATCACCAATCGAAATAACATGCCAAAGATCTAGATCAATTGATTTCACATAATTTTCAAATTTATTTTTCCATTCAAGAAAGCTATAATTTTCAAATAGTGGTTGTTTTTGCATAGATTACCCTTCTAAATATTTTTCCGATTTCATAGATCAATTCAAGTTTTAAAATACAATATATTTTAAAAATCTTGTTTAACCTGTCTCTGATGCCACTTGTGGAAAACTAGAAGGGGGGTTGAATAGTTTTACATCATTTTAATTTATTGTAAAGACTTTGTTTCCTTTTAAAAACTTAGATTCGAGTTTATGTGAAAAATAATACTTGAACAATATTATTAATTATATGTGTATCCTTTTAGATTTGTTATAAAAGTTTTGTTTTTATGAATGGAGTTTTAAATTGATCTTTATGTGAAATCAACTTCTAAATAATACTAACAATTATATATGCCTATATGTATGAAAGTAATGACGATATAGATAAAGAAGTAAGTAAGAGATGGAAAGATCAAACCGAGACACGAGGGATTTATAGTGGTTCGGCTACAAGGACACCTTCCTTGGCCTACTCCACTCCCCGAGCACCTAGCTCGAGAGTTTTCTTCACAACTTCAACAAGCTCCCTTATGGCGGAGAAAACCTTACACACTTTCGCTTACACCGGTTTAACGACACAAAGCTAAATGTCGAGTTCTAATCGTAGCTAGAACCAATCTCACAACTTCAATCACAACACGACTACTTCACGACTTCCAACAACTTCTTCTCAACGCTTCACAACTTCTATTTCTTCACTTCTTCACGACTTCTACTTCTTCACCATTTCACGCCTTGTATTTCTTCACTCCTTCGCGACTTCTACTTCTTCACTATTTCACGACTTCTTTACGACGGCTTCACAACTTCTTCACACCACAACTACTTCACAACTTTACAATACTTCTACACTACTTCTTTACAACACAACTACTTATACACCTTCTTCACTACTTACACACTACACTAATCTAATCACTTATGTTCACACCTAATATACACACCTTATACACAAATGAATGAATGATTTACAAAGTTTACTAAACTAACAACTTAGGTAACAAGATGATACTAAGTTGTAATACTTCTAGTCTTGATTGATAGAAGTATTCTTCTCTTTGCACTTGGATGATTGAAGCTTGAATCACTTGGAAACAAAAGCTTAAGATTATATGATCAAAGGATTATGAAAGAAGGTTTAGATCAGAAAGTTTTTGTGCAAAAAGGTGAGGAAAAAGTCCAGGAATAGTCCAGTATTTATAGGCAAAGCTGGGAGCTGAGGAGCGTGGCCGGTACCCTTAATTATTAAGGGGGCCGCCTCTTATATCCGTTGCCCAGCTTTGTCTTTTTGTGGGGAAGGTTTTTCTGGAACATTTTTGCCATTTTTGGTTGAAAATTTGAATTCATAAATTTATTATGGATTAAACATTTTCCTTTAATTTCCAAAAATGATTTTGTAAAAGATATAAAATGTTTGTGTCATTTTATAAAAAATCTAGTGATTAAGAAAAAGTTCCTTTGATCATATAATGCATTAGGCATTTGTTTATTCATACCTTAAGTGATTAAGTTGTTAAAATAGATATTTACAACTAAATACTTGTTTACGTCATAATCTTTCGTTTAATGATTTTACATTTTGTGATTATCAAAACGTAGAGATATCGAAAAATATTAAAACGTGTTTAGGCATTATTTATATCAACACTGTTGATGAACAGAAGGCTTGTACTTCGGATCGTACTGAGTTTGTAAAAGTCACAAGAAAACCTAGCACTAGTACAACTGTTAACAAACAAAAACCAGCAGTTACTATAGGAAAAGGACAAGTTAAAAATGAGTTTAGGACTAAAACAGTTCAACAAAGACCTTGAACTTGTGTTGGGTCCGTCAGTACCCAAGAATACTTAAAAGAAGATTTGGACACAAATTAACTAAGTGTTAACTTAAACCGAGAACAATTCAAGTCACTGAGTGAACAGTCACTCAGTGAGTCATCTTAAGGATGCTTAAGGCGAATTCAAGAAGAAGGATTCACTACTCAGGAAGGCGGTACTCCCTGAGTAGGACTTAAGCCAAAGAAGAAGATGATGGTTCAGTGAGTGTTGGACAAAAACTCACTGAACCCCAGTCTCCTCAACAACATTAAGTGATCGAAGACTGAAGAACTCATCGCCTGAAAGAAAGGCGGGAAGATCTGGGAAGAGTTTTAAGATAAGATCAAATCTTATCTTGTCAGGAAGAAACTTTCCCTAAGACGGATAAAAAGTCATGGAGTGTCAGACCAACCACTCCTAAAGACTTTATAGTCCATTCTCATTGGTTCTTGGAAATGACAATTACTGTTGTAATTGTCAGGCACGCTTGATTCAACAAGTTGTAGTTTTTTAATCACTTTTACTCTTTTATTCTTGTGTATAAATAGGTTCAAAAGGAGAGAAGTTGAGTGTGTTTTGTACATTGAAAGCTTAGACTTTTACAAAGTAACTTCTCTCCTACAAAGAGTAACGTATCCCTGAGATAGCTCAGTGGGTCGAATTGTTACCACTCAAAGCAAAGCTTGAGTTTAGATAGGAGACACCACCATACCTTGTCTGTTCAATCCCAAGTGTTTATTTCGCAAAACACTTGGGTAATAGATTCTTTGATTCATTTCTAATAAGAATTTAAACGTTGAAAAATACTTATGTGTTTTTACTTTTACATTTTCATTAATCTGTTAGAATTAATCTTAACATTGTATTAGTCATAAACACGAATAGATTAACTTTCTCGTTAACTCTAAGCGTGTTAAGGGAACAACAAGTGGTATCAGAGCCTCTGGTTTATAAAATCTTTCAAAACTAACCAAGAGAGCTCAAGGTTTTTAAAACCAAGATCCTACCATGGCTGATATTAATGTACCCCAGCTGGTCGATAAAAAGGGTGGCAGCTATTCTGCTGTTGCACCCAGGCTAGAAGCTGGAAAATTTAGCAAATGGAAAAAACGTATGATTTGCTATTTAACTGGTATGGAACCTTACTACATCACCTGTATCAGGGATGGCCCATTTGTCCCTAAGACTGCTGCAGGGCTAAACAAGCCTGAGGCACAATGGACCATTGATGAGAGGAGGGTGGTCAATCAAGACCAACGCCTTAAAAGCATCCTTATATCTTGTCTTCCTGACGATATAATGGAATCAGTCATCAACTATTTAACAACAAAGCAAACTTGGGATGACTTGGTTAATAGCTTTGAGGGCCCCTCAGATACCAAGGAAAACAGGGTCATGGACCTGAAACTTGAGTATAATACTTTTAGGGCAAAAGACTCTGAAAGTCTCTCTCAGACTTATACCAGATACAAGACTTTGATAAACGAACTATCAAATGATGGTGTAGTATTATCTAAGCATGAGACAAATGTTGGCTTTGTCAACAGTCTCCCTGAGAAGTGGCTAAACTTCTCACAAGGCCTGAGGAATGCTAATCACATTCAGACCCTTGAGCTCCCTGAAATCTATGGGAAATTTGTCTATGAGGACAACTTGATCTCAACGAGATATCCTGACTCAAAAGCTCTTGAGTTCAAAAAGGCCTTAACCTCCACACCCATATCAACTGCTTTTTATACTAATGGTGTTATGCGGAACTTTCAAGAGGATTCTGAGGATGAAATTGATGAAAGGACTAGTGATGAGTACCTAAAAGATCTAAACTTGGAATTCCAAGAGAGGGCACTCCTTGCTAGTTCAAAACGTTTCATCAAACGAAATCAGTCCAACTTTTCTAAAGGAAAAGAAAATGAAACCACTGAATATTTTAACTGTGTAAAAAGGGACATTTTGCTAGGGACTGCTATTCTAAAACTACCTCAGAACCTTCTTACAAATTTTCAGGAAATAGTTCCTCAGGAACTAACAAGTTTCAACCTAGAATGTTTCAGTCGACCCAACAATTTCAAAACAAGGGTCAAAAAGACTTTGAAGCAAAATATAGGAAAGCCAAGGCTAAACTTGTAATTCTTGAAACTAATCCCTCTATGTCTCAGGCTGCTCAAACACCCAAACCTGTTCAGGCAAAGAATAAGGTTTTAGTAGCTGAAGCTTATGACTGGGATGATGAAGAGGTCTCCTCAGATGAGGAAATTAGAGTGAGTGCACTGATGGCACTGTCTGAAGGTGATCAGGTGGCTGTTGGGAAAAGCCATGCAAGGAATGGAGAGTGGGTAAACATCACCATGAAGAAGGTAAACACTTTACTTTCTATGGATGATGATTCTGATTGGCAGTCTTACATGAATTATATTTGTGTAGATCTTAAATTTGTTGAGGAAAAAAGGCTTAAAAAGTGTTCAAAATATAACAACAAGGTGTCAGAATTGAATAAATGTAGAGATGAATTGCTTATACTAAAGCAAGCTAAATTAGAAACTATAACACTACAAATTCAGAACACTGAAATTTTGAAACAAAACCAAGCCCTACAAACTGAACTTAACAAAGAAAAAGCTGTCATCCAAGGCTGGACCAAAAAGAACCCCAAGGTCTTTGACACTGTGGGATTAAGCTCTCAGAAAACCATTGGAATTGACCCTCTTATGGTTGATCCCAATGTGAGTCACAGTGAATTAACCTGTGTTCCAGCTGGCATATCTTTTGAGCATGAAATGCTTCCCAAGTCTAATGACTGGATTGTCAGAGACAACCCAGTCAGTAAGTTACCAAACTTTGAGACTGGAAAGATCTTGCTTCCTGAAAGTCAGGCTTTGAAAAATATGCTTGGACTTACT
This sequence comes from Artemisia tridentata subsp. tridentata, assembly GCA_021014915.2. NCBI lineage: Eukaryota > Viridiplantae > Streptophyta > Magnoliopsida > Asterales > Asteraceae > Artemisia > Artemisia tridentata. The sequence goes on along the minus strand of CP139502.1, from coordinate 85,025,865 downwards.
GAAACAACTCAGTAACCTTGAACTCACTGAACAACTCAGTAATACTGAGTCTGTGAATGAGTCTGAATCAGAATCATACCCACCACTTCCTCCACTGAATACCCTTTAGGGTGCTGCACCAAACTTAGGCCTCCCACCAATGGTTTTCTCACCACACTCTCCAAAGGAGGGATCAGGAATGGGAACAACCATCCTGAAGAGACCAACCCTTGAAGTCTCAGTAAATACAGATGACTCATCAACTTCAGTCCCTTCTGAAGTAACAACTCAAAGCCCTGACTCAAAATTTGATCAGTTGGCTGAAATGGTCAGGAAGCTTGGTGAGAAGATTGCATCTTCAGAGAAATCTTCTCAATCCAAAAAGGAACAAAAACCAACTTCCTCAAAGACCAAACCAAAACCCTCAAAACCCCTTAAAAGATGTGAACTGTGTAACTATACCAATCATGTCACTGACGATTGCTATAGAATCCTTTATTGTATGGTTTGCAAAAAGGATGATCACAAGACCTATGATCACAAAACACATTCAGTCACATCAAACATGGAAAGTCTTAAAGCTCAGTCTTTAAACTATCCTTCTGATTCTAAACAGAAACAGAAACAAAAGGCAAAGCCTTTTGCACCTTGCCCTTACTGTGGGTTCAATGACCACCATCCTAAGGATTGTCAAATTGACAATTGTTGTGAAAATAGTGGAAGTTCCAATCATAACACCTCAGGACATGGTAATGCCATTCAGGCCAATAGAGGTATGACAAAGTCAGCCTCTCAGTCCACTGAGTCTACATCTGCAATCAAATGCATAATATGTGGTAGCTCAGTCCACTCCACCACTGACAATAAATCACTTGAAAATTGTAGGAAACTAGAAGGGGGTTGAATGGTTTACCGGTTTAAAATTTCTTTTAAAAATCTTTTTTTTTTTAAAGTTGGCTATTAAAAACTTTGATTCGAACTCTATGTGTAATCAATCAACACCAATATGAACTACACACTAATCTAACAAATGATAAATAATAAAAGTAAAGAGTAGAGTTGGAAAGATCAAACCGAGACAAAGGATTTATAGTGGTTCGGCTACGAAGCTCTTCTTCGCCCTACTCCACTCCCCGAGTACCACACTCGAGAGTTTCAAACACTATATCAACAACCTCCCTTCAGGCGGAGAAAACCGTACACGTCGCTTATCCTATTTCCGACACTAAGCTAGATGTCGAGTGCTAATCTTAGCTAGCACCAATCTACCAAGGTCCACGTGACCAAACACACAAGCCCAATGGCTTCAAGAGATCACCAAGATCTCAACACGATCACAATGATCAACTCACTCTACTAACTCTATCCTAATGACCCTTGATCTTCTTGATCAATCACACAAGCCCAATGGCTTCAAGAGATGTTCACTATCTCTTATAAGATCACACTTGATCTTCACTCTCTCTCACAAAGGATAAATAAACTTGATGTATGCTATGATACAACAAGGTTGTAACAAGTGTTACAAAAACCTAACCACTACAACTCTTGTATCTTCTTGAAGATTTTGAGTTCTTCTCTTGCACTTGGAAGAGGAATGATAACACCTTGTATCTTATTGGATACTTGTGTTCTTCTCTTGCAAATCAAGAGGAATGATAACACCTTGTATCTTCTTGGATACTTGTGTTCTTCTCTTGCTAATCAAGAGGAATGAAGAGGATCTCTTGGTGGATGATTGGATCACTCTTAAAACAAAAGAAACTAATCTAAATGATCAAAAAGAAAGAAAGGTGTGAGAGGTTTAAAACCAGAAAGTTTTCTGTGTGAAAGGGTGCCTAAAATCTGTGAAAGGGGTTGGTATTTATAGGCAAAGAAAATCTGAACGTTACAGAAAAAATAGTACGGACGGCTCCACTAAACATGCCACGGCTCCACTAAATTTTGTGGAACCGTGGAGCCATCCTAGTCTAGGACGCTCCAAATTTTGACTTTTCTGGTGAAAACTTATTTGGGGAAGGTTGGAGCTGATTTTGGGGGGCAAAATAGCTGTTGTGATTTTCAAACTTATTTTTCCATTAAAACATTTCTTAATAATTCAAAAATAATTTGTCATGTGTATTTTTGAAAAAATGTTTTGTCCCATTAAAAATGTGAGCTCTCAAAACCGAAATTTACTTCTTTGATCATTTTTCAAGTTTGTAAATTTGTCTAAGAGTGATTTGCATAGAAACGGGATCTTCTGATTAAAAACTTGTTTACGTTAATTTTAACGTAACGTGGTTTCACATTTTGTCATCCTCAAAACGTGAAGTAATCGAAAGATATAAATAACGTTTTTAGAAACATTATTTGCATCAACAATCTCCTCCTTTTTGATGATGACAAAATATAAACTCATTTTAAGTTAAAATTAGTTTTAACAAGTTTTTAATGAGTTTACTCCCATTTCTCCCCCTTTTTGTCGAATCAAAAAGGTGACAACGGCTCCCCCTTGATGTGTACTCCCCCTCATTTGGAGAACACAAAGGAATCGAGCAATGGTTTGTGCTACAAAACAAGGTTAGACGACAAGTATACAATATCTAACAAGTAGCACATTTGACAAATATCCAACCACACAAAAAAATAGCTAATTAGCCAAAATAAAAAGCCCATTTCCTAAACATAAAATAAATGTCATACATAGGTATGACTACATCAAGAAAGCAAATTTAAAGTAACATGAAGACACATAAACATCAATAGTAGTATGAGGCTTCAAGATTTGCTTCCAACTTCAAAAGGGTTCCTAAGCATTTATTGGAGGGACTAAACATAACCATGTTTAGTTTGGGCTATTGTGTGGTGGAGGTGGTGGAAGGATGATGGGTCCTATGGGTGGTGTGAGGAGGTTTTCTAGGTATGAGAACCTAAAGTTAAGCTCATCTCTAAGGTTCATGATGAGTTCAAGGTTTTGATGGCAACAAGCACAACTCAAGGTTACGAAAGAAGGTGTCGGGAGAGGGAGTATTAGGACGAGACGTTCCTTCTTCGTTCACCTCATCATCATCCTCATCCATAGGTTGAGAAGACGAACTATGACCGAACGAGGAGGAAGAGTGGGGAATATCGGAAGTGGATTTACGACCACGTTTGGACCCTTTGTCCTTACGTTGCTTTGTGCGACGTCGTGGTCCACCAAGTGGTTTCATAACCGGATTGACTAGGACATATTCGACATCATTGAGATATGGGTAGGTTTGTATAACCCACCTGAATAAACGAGTAAGCAACATGCCATATGGCATGAACTCATCGGAATGACGATGAATACTGGCCATCCGTTTGACCATGTAGTATGCGAGGTTGTAAGGTTCCTCGATACTAAGACAGTAGAGCATGTGGGCAAGACTTGCCGGAACGTGATCACGGTTGCCTGTAAGGCTTAACGCGTTCTCACGCAGAAGAAGTTCTCCAATTTCTAATATCGAGACGAAGCTCTTTGAGGTATATTTTGTTTGGGTCGAGGTAGACAATGGAACCATCATGTTTTTGATACGTGTTGGTGACTCGAGGGATTTGGATTACTTGTTTAATTACTTCAATGTCGGGAACTTCGGTACGATAAGCACCTTCGTTCTCAAGATTGTAGTAAAGAGACTCTAGAGAATGGTCTTTAGTGAATGCACACTGACCATATGAGGGAATACCGAGAATATGACCAATCTCGGTGACAGACAAGATGATATTTTGGTGTCGAATCCAAAAATCAAGAAAGACGTTTCCGTCAAGATCAGTGTAGGTACGGACACGACTATAAAACTCGAGAATAAAACGAGGACAGACTTGATCGTTTATTTTGTATAAACAATCGAACTCGATAGAAGGGAAACAGACACGATTTTGGACTTTTGCGAAATAAGCTCTTTGCTCATCAGGAATGTTTAGATTTTCAAGAGTACTAAGAATGTATTGTCTGGTATCTTGATAATCATTTCGAGGCATTGTTATCTACAAAAAAAAAATATTTTTGTATATGTTAGTTCGTTGCATTTTAATGATTACACTTCTAGTGTGTGTGCCTAAATGCAAACAATGTGGAGGTGCGGCAATCTCGACTCTAAAACTATCCTAATGAGATTACCCAAACGCTCCTAACTTCACTTTTTCTCAATCAAATATGTCGAACAATACATATCAATTATGTACTTCGACCCATATTTGAGAGTTCGCGTATACATGCAAAAACGTTTTTAATTTGCATCAACAATGCATGAAAAAAGTTTCATGATCCTAGATTTGTGAAGATTTTCGAAAAATGATCGAATTGGGGTGTTTGGCAAACGCCTCAACATGGCGCCAACTAGCTTTAAGTTTGAAAAGCTTTAATTCAAAACGTTCCTAATCCAATTTTAGTAATCCTAAACATGATTCCACTACAAACAATCAATCATAATCCGATTTCAGTTATTAAATTCGGACTAGGTTTTGCAACATAAGTGGGTTTATGAAAATCCTAGGTTTAGAGAATCATGTGAATGCTACATTGTCTAATCCTAGTCTTAATTTCACAAAGGATTAACAAAATTCAAAAATCCCCAATTCAATTTTGAACTCAAGAACAAACCCTAGACTCAAATTGAAAGAAATTAAGTATGATTTACTTACAATTAGTGTTGTTGTGATTAGGATTTATTGATTCCAATGCCTCAATCTTGATTTGCAAGAGCTTAATTGAATTTTAGTGTATGGGTTCGGTTTTGACAGCAAGAGGAAGTGGTTTTGGGTTTGATTGAAGGGATGTGCTGAAGAAAAGAAAGAGTGGCGCGTTTTTCAGATGCACGGCACAACGGTTCCACTAAACATTAGTGGAGCCGTGTCTATTTAGTGGAGCCGTGTATCTGATTGAGCCATTTTTCTTCTGTTTTGACTTTTGGCTGATTAATCTTACTTATTTAGTAAGACTTTTTGACACGAGGGAAAAGTTTATACCTAATAAACTTTTTGACGAAAACGATTAGGAGGGATGACAAGGAATGACCTTAGTGTTTCCAAGGAAATTGACTAAGTTGTCATTGGATGAGGATTGACTTCTAATATTTCCCGTGAAATAAATAGAAGTTATGAGTCGTGTTTTGGTGGATGACTATAATATTTCCCATGAAATATTTAATTAGTCGGAATACGAGACGCGAGGAATGACTTAATATTTCCCATGAAATATTCAAGAAGTCATGTGACGAGTTGTGAGGGAATGACTTAGAACTTCTAGAGGAATTTCTAAAAGTCATGAGATGTGTTAGATAGATGACTTAAGAAGTCATGGGTGATTCGTGGAGGATGACTTCAATATTTCCCGTGAAATATTTGAGGAGTCATAGAAGGGATAAAACGTATATAAGATATGACGCAAGGGATGACTTTAATATTTCCATTGAAATATTGAAATAGTCATAAGCGGGATGAGAGGAATGACTTAAGAGTCATGAGACGATGTGAGTGAAATGACGAATGAGTCATGGAACAAGACGTGAGAAATGACGTTAATATTTCAAGTGAATTATTAAGAGGTCATGAGGAGAGGTGGACGATGACTTTAATAATTCGAAAGAATTATCTAAATAGTCATGAGTGGGGTGACGAGAACGTATTGGTTGGAGAATTGACGATGTTGTCATTCAAGAGACGGAGGAGATGACGTACTTCGACGAGCTTCGTTCATGAGAAAACTACAGGGTTCCCGGTCAAGTCTAATGGCATCTTGACTGCTACTCTTCATAGGGGGTTGTCTCATCTATAGTGTTTGTTGTCATGCCTTTCCGGAGCTTACGTACTCGGCATTGGTCGTGGAGACAATAAGAGTAGTTTGTTTCTTGGGGAACCAAGATGTTTGTTAATCAACCTATGAAGGTACAAACATTACTCTCTATGTTTCAATCCACATTTACTCTCTCATTATCAGAGTTGGTACAGAAACATTTTCTACATCAATCTCCTTGAGATATCGCAATCTCAAGTGTGTAGTACCTTTGATGTATCGGATGATACATCAAACACTTTGATGTAAGAAGTCTTGGGGCACTCCTTACAAGTGGGCACAAAGCCAAACACTATTCATGATAATGGACCTACTTGCCGTTAGGTAAACTACTTTATCTATTATGCCCCTAACCTAGTTATATCCGCGCACTCACCTTCTTCGTCTCTTGTGAGTTTCGTTTTTGCGGATATGGGCGTCAGTGTCAATTAAGAATATTACTTAAACTATGTATCTCATACATATAGTATACATATGTTTAAAGGGATACTTAATTTAGGCAAGATTACTTATGTGCAAGGAAGGAAACTTGATTCACTCATCAATGCTTAATTCAAACTTGTCACACATGATCTTTAAGCGATCATCGAACATTTCTGGACAAGTTGAGTTTGACATGATGAGATGTGAATAAAGTTTCTGTGTTATAGTGCCTATCATGTTAGATTCTAACTACACTATTTCATGCCAAACATTACTACTAACAAAGGGCGTTTTAAGAAAGCGTACCTGTGCCTGAGGTGTTGCTCTTAAAACTAGAGGATTAGACTACCTTTGTTGAATGTTGAGCATATAAGACACGACTTGACTTTTGCGTCACCAGACTTGTTTGATAACACATCACACTCCTTTTGTTAGACTCCGAAATTTATTTACACTCATGTTTTCCTAGCAAAACAAAAGTTCAAACATCTGATCCCCAATATCTCATGGGTCCAAAGTTGTTAGAGTCAAACATCCTACGCATTTGTTGCGTTAGTTTAGGATGTGAGAATGGAGGACACATTTCCCATGGTAAGTAACCTTTTGTTGGACGATCATTCCAAGTTACGGAAAAGTTACTTGGATGATTTTGTCTTCTAAAGTTACCTCTCGGTAGAGGAGTTCTAGACCGAGGTTTGGAAGAATTAATTCTTCTAGGTGGAGAAGTAGTAGACCTAGTGCCACGCTTTAAAAATCCATGTTCGGGAGATGACAATGGTTTGTAAAAACCTTTGGCTTTCTCATTACTTGGTGTAGACACTCTAGTACTATCTACAACTACGTGACTCGCTTTAGGACTCAAGTTCTTTTTCAGAATTGACCCAGTTTTGTCCTCAGCACCAGACGGTACCACGGTACCACTAAATTTAGTGGTGCCGTCGGTATCATTAGTGGTGCCGTCACCTTCAGACTTGGACATTTCAGGCATTACAAATTTTATTTGTTTAGTACCACTTATAGAAGCCTGATTTGGGTCAAATCCTAAACCCGAACGGTCATGTTCACTATATCTAATGTTTTCAAGTATATCATTAAGTGTTTTGGTTCCTTTATCAAACTTAATGATTCTTAAAGCATTTTCTTTAAGCCTTTCATTTTCTACTTGAAGACTCATACATGACCCACATCCTAAGTCTACTTCTTTGTTTTTCTCAAGTCTCTTGACATGATCTTTTAATTCTAAAACTTGTAGTTCTAGTTCTTTTAGTTTTAATTTTAGCTTTGTGTTTCTACCTAAGATCTTAGTACTAACTACACATAGTTTGTTGTATTCGTCATGCAATTCACTATCATCTATTGACGTATTATTATCACTATAATAAGAAGAGTCGGAATGTACCTCGTTAGAAGCTTGATCCATTAGGCATGTTTCATCGTTAAGCTTCTTCACTTCTTCTTCACCGCTATCACTCCAAGAGCCTCCTACAAAAGCTCTTTGGTTGTTGTAGTTCGGTGGTTTAGGACATTCTCCTATGAAGTGATTAGGATATCTGCATCTATAGCATTTCCTATCACTTGTCCCTTTCCTTTCATCACGATTCTTTTGAGATGACCTCCTTTCATCGCGGGGTTGTCTAGGAAATCTACCTTTCCTCCTAAAGAACTTTCTAAAGTTTCTAACGGCTAGTGCATATTCTTCATCTTCACTATCAGAACTCGAACATTCCTTATCACTATTCTCCTTCTTGGCTTTCAATGCTAGAGATCTAACTCTCTCACTTTTGCCTTTGACAATGTCGGAGTCCTTCTTGATTACCATCTCGTGAACTTTCAAGTTTCCTATAAGTTCATCGAGTGACAAGGTCGCCAAGTCCTTTGACTCTTCTATGGCGGTGACCTTTGCTCTCCATTTAGGATGTAGAGCCCTAAGAAACTTCCTAACATAATTTTTGCTAGAGTAACCTTCATCAAGAGCTTTAAGACTAGTGATAATAGTATTAAATCTAGCAAAAGCATTGTCTATTGACTCATCCTCTGAAATGGAGAATTGTTCATATTGTTGAACAAGAAGATCTATCTTGTTCTCTTTGACTTGGTTATTACCTTGGTGACTGACTAACAAAGTTTTCCAAATGTCTTTTGCCGTATTACACATGAAAATTCTTTCAAATTCCTTTTTAGGCAAAGCATTATAAATCATCATTTTAGCCTCATTATTTTTGGCTAATTTCCTTTTAAGTTCACCACTTTGTTTATCATAAGAAACTATTTCATCCTTTTTAGTTTCCGGATTCATTTGAATAGGTTGAAAGTCACCCTCAGTAATAACATGCCAAAGATCAATGTCTTTTGATTTCACATACGTTTCGAATCTTGTTTTCCAATAAATAAAAGAATCGGTCTCGAAAAGTGGTGGTCTTTGCATAGATTGCCCTTCTAGATATTTGTCGGAATCCATTGATCGATTCAAGTTTTAAAATACAATATACTTTAAAATCTTGACTAACCTGGCTCTGATACCAATTGTGGGAAACTAGAAGAGGGGTTGAATAGTTTACCTTTTTAAAATTTCTTTTAAAAATATATTTTTTTTTAAAAGTTGGCTATTGGAAACTTTGATTCGAACTCTATGTGTAATCAATCAACACCAATATGAACTACACACTAATCTAACAAATGATAAATAATAAAAGTAAAGAGTAGAGTTGGAAAGATCAAACCGAGACAAAGGATTTTTAGTGGTTCGGCTACGAAGCTTGATGAGTGTCTAAATACTCATCATTTTTGTCTTATCTGAACTGCCAAAACATCCAAAAACACTCAGAAATGCATCAAAATACTGAAAATATCCCAGGGATTGTGTTTTATATGTTTTAAATGCAAAATGTTTAAAAACAATTGAAAAACGAACAAAGTTTACAAAATTGGCAGTTTCAGCCCCTCAACTTTCAAAACTTGTCAAAATTAGTCCCTAGGCTTTTGTTTTGCAAGAAAAGTCACCAAAGGTCCTTTTTAAATTAATATTTGTCATATTTAGTCCTTTGGTGAAAAGTTTCAATAATTTACAAGTTTGGTCCCTGCACTTTCAGAATTTGCAAAAATGGTCCCTGGGAAATATTATTTTTGGAAATATCATGTATGGTCCCTGGATTATTGGAACATGGCCGGAATTACCCTTGGTTTATTTTTGGGAGATGTGCAACTTCAGCCCTTCAATTTTCAGAATATTACACTTTTGGTCCTTGTGGTATTTTAACTACAAACCAACCGGACCTTAAATAAATAAACAAACCCATCCTAAAAATAACCCAACCCATCCTTATCTATATTAAACCCAACCCAACCCAATCCTATACCCGGCCCAACTTCCTTAAATAATAAAACCGGGTCAAACCCCGGTCAAACTCACCCCTTTCCCTAAAAACCCCCCAAACCAGACACCAATACCACCCATGCCCATTGTTTCTCTGCTCTATCACCTCAACCCATCCCACTTACCTAACAATACAAGAAGCATTAAAGGCTTCTTCTCCACCTCCCCAAAACGCATTAATTGCTTAAACCTGCTCAAATCCACTAGTGAGACTTTTGGCGCCAAAATCAGTTTAAACGGCTTGGATTAAATTGACTCATCCAATGGTCAAGATTGTTGATGGGAATTGCTCAGAAGCATGTGGGAACTCTCAGAAGGCTATAAAGAAGGAAGGGGAGGCAGTGAAGCAAGATATCTAGTGTAACTTTAGTTTATGTATGTCGTTTAAGTTAATTTTCAATTTCTAGTTTATGTTTAAGCTTTTAAGCTTTGAATTAAGTTATTTCAGTGTATTGTAAAACTTTTCCAAGTATCTAATTTAAGTTTCAGTTCAATATTCAGTGTTTTCCATTTTTATCTCAAAAATACAATTTGGTATGAATGTTATTTGTAGTTGTTGTTATGAACTCTTAAGATCATATAAGCTCCCAGAAAGCTTTTAAAAGCTTTTAGTAACTTTAAAATCCAGTTTAGAGATAAAAAACCAAAAATACCAAAAATCACTTAAAATAGATAAAAATCAAAAATCAGAAGAATGAAAGAAGATGGCTGGAGCAGGGTGAGTAATGGAATGCCCTTGGTTTAGAAGCTTAGTGGTAAGCTATTAGGATTGATCTTGGTCCTTGTTCTTGGTTCTTTAGCTGAATTGCAAAAACTTGTAAGCTTTTCACTAATTTTTGCATTTCATTGAATTTCTATGTTTCATGCTTGTGTGCTTGTTGTTTTATGCTCATTTGTCCTTGTTATGTGCTAATTTGAAGGTTGGAATCAGTATTAAGGATTAATTAAGTGGTTTGCTTTGAAAACCTTGATTTCACTTTTTAAAGAGGGTGTTTGGAATCAGCTGATTATCTGAGTATAAGGTTGTTTGTGTTATTGTTTGTTGGTGTTATAAGTCATAGTAACATCTAATAACTCAGAAATACAAGAAAAACCTGTGCTTGTTTGATAAAAAGTCAAAATCATCTTTGATCTCATTCCACTGATTCACTGTTAGGATTTTGGATTGCAAAAGTCATCACAGTTGCTCAAAACTTGTTAAGATAGCTTAATCTCATCTTAGTTTATCTTAATACATCATAATCAGTCATTAAGATCAGATCTAAGTTCATAAAATTCAGACTCAAGTGTTTTTCTAAAAAAGTCAAAAGTTCATATCTGTCAAAATGGACAGGTTTTCTTGATCTTGCACAAGGTTCAATTGAGATTGGAAATAAGTAATTTTTGTTGATTTGTGTTAAGTTGTTGGTTGTTTACATATTCCAAAAAGAAAATCTGAGTTTGGATTACATTTGCTTATTAAAAAGCACTCTCAAAGTTGCCTGTTTTTGCCCTGTGCAAAGCAATCAGTACATACTGATTGCTGAACCAGCTGAACTCAGCCAATTTGTGGCTTATTTACTTAAGCTCAGGCTCTGATTTTTGTGTTTCTGGAAAGCTCATACTACTAGCTTACTTTTGCCCCCAATAGCTTGCATCTCAGTGCTTATTTGGTGTGCTTAAATTGCCCTGCAAATTGGCAATTTTCTGAGGTTTCTGCTGAAACCTTGTTACTGCTAATCTTCTTATTAGCTTAAATCATTGTGCTTATTTGTATTATTAAGTTGTTTTGTGCTTAATATAGTATATTAACCTTGTTCTGAGCATTTGGTTGAGTTTTGTGCTTATTAGCTTATTTTTAGCTTATTAGCTCAACTGCTTATCTGTCGATCTGCTTATCCAGGCTTATTAAACTTTTGATTTTAATTTTCCTATCTTTTAAATATTAATTTAGACTTATCCTGAATTTTTCAGATTTTTCCTAAGTCATTTAATATTTTTAATTTTTTTTATTAGTTTCTATTAGTAATAAAATCATAATAAATAGAAAAATAATCAGAAAAATATAAATCCAATTTTCATAATTTTCTTTTGTCATTTTTAATCTAGGAAAAATATAATCTCATTTTTAGACCTTAAGAAAACCAAAAATAAAAAAATAGTGATAGCTTCTATTTAATAGAATTTATCTTTTTAATTTTTAATTAAGTAATTTTCATTTTTATAATTTTCTTAGCTTCTTTTCATCTTATAATATTTTTAGAAAAAGTTTTAGATTTTTCTTTGTTAATTTAGTATTTTTTATAAATTTAAATAGTTTAATAAGTTATTAAATTAATAAATAATTAATAATAATTAAATAAAAAGCGTAAAAAAATATAATTTAAGTTTTTAAATAAGTTTTAAGTCATTTTACATTTTCAGGTTTTAAATTTCATAAATTTTATTTTAGTCCCATTTTAGATTCCCCGTTACGCATTTTTAATTTATTAATTCGCTTTTAATTTTCTTGTGCATATTTGTTTTTAATTTGTTATTTAGAATTATTAAAACAAGCAAAATCAAAAATATCTAAATCACATCAGTCACTCTAATCCTAGCTTTTCACAGTTGGCCCATTCACACCTCGTTGGGAAACGATTCGGGTAATTACTTACCTGTCTTAACACTACACACGAACGTGAGTTTTTGCAAGTATCCTTTTTCACAAAGGGGTAATTTGTAATTATTCACGAGCATCCGTCGTTGCATAATATTTATATATCTATTTAGCACGGATCAAATTTTGGCGCCGCTGCCGGGGAGGTGTGCTGCGACAGTTGTGTAAGTTTTAGCGATTAGTGATTCGAGATCCTTCTTCCAAGAAGTTCCTATTTCCCAAAAACAATATAAAATACAAAAATATTTTTCTTTTCTTTTCTATATATATTATTATTATTATTATCATATAAAAATTAAAAATCCAAAAACATTTTCCGTTTTCTTTAATAAATAACAAACAATAAAATTTACCATCGAGAACCAAGACTGAGTACTACCTAACTGGGGGTACGACCATAATAAGTTCCCAAACCAAAGAATTAAAACTTGCCTTTGTATCACTTGCGAATATCGGCTCACCTTTAATTGATAAACAAACTATAACGGAGGTTTAAGGATAGTCTGACATTAAATTGTCGGACTGAAAGAAGCGAGTTTTTAAGGAGCATTAATTGCCCACCTTTGCTTCTCCGCCACTCTGTTCGTTTATCTTTTAGAGAGCTACCGTACGCTTGTTGATTATTGGTTTAAGTTCACTTGTGTTTTTTCTCGATCTTGATTTTAATTGAAAATTTTTGCTAAGTGCATGCGCACTCGTTCTTCTAGGTCATCAAGCCCTCTCCGTGAGCTTGGAAACATACCTCGAAGACGTCGGAGACGTTCTGCTCCATCAGTCGTACCCGAGATACGGACTGATCCCCAAACCCCTGTCATCATGGCAGAAGACCGTCCTATGAATGAGCTTCTCCAAGCTCCCACCGAGGGTTATGGAGATGCCATTATTGTTCCAGCCATCGTGGCTGAGAATTTTGAGCTTAAAACTGGGTTGATAAACCTTGTAACATCGCGTCAATTCTATGGTTTTGAGAGGGACGATCCTCAAGATCACGTTCGATGGTTCAATAAAATCACATCCACCATCAAATGTAAAAATGTCCCGGAGGAATCAATCAAACTTCTTCTTTTCCCGTTTTCTATCGATGGGGCAGCCCGGATATGGCTTGACAAACAACCCCCTCGATCAATTAGAACATGGGAAGATTTAGTCCAAAAGTTCGTAAATGAATTCTTTCCTCCTTCTAAAACCACGCATCTTAAAAATGAAATCATGAAATTCACTCAAAGGTTTGATGAACCATTTGGAGAGGCATGGGATCGTTTCAAAGAATTGCTCCGCAAATGTCCTCATCACGGTTTCACCGATTTGATGCAGATGGACACTTTCTACAGTGGGTTAAACCCATCTGACCAAGATTCTCTCAATGCCTCAGCTGGAGGTAATTTTCTGAGCAAATCCACTAAGGAAGCCATTGCACTCATTGAAAATAAGTCTAAGGTCCGCACTACACAAAACAGGACATATAATTCCCAGGCTAGTGTTGGTCCTTCCACTTCATCACCCGTGAGTCAGTCCAGTACTGATACTCAGCTTGCTGAACTCACGAAGGTTATTCAAGCTTTGGTTTTCTCCACACAAAAGAAAGAGTCCGCTCCGCAAACTTCTCACACTGCTGAAGTCAAAAAAATAGAAGTTTGGGTTACTTGTGGTGGTCCTCACGCTTACTATAATTGTACTGCCACCGATGGCAATACATTTGATGTTAATGCTATAGCCGGAACATCCAATCAAGGAGGTAATCAATACCGTCCTCAAGTGGACCCAAACCACCGTGCTAGCAATCAATTTGGACCACCCGGATTTCCTCCTCCCAACAATCCAAATAGGATTAATCCTAATCAACAAAGAGGGCAAAACATGCAAAATCAATTTCATGCCCCAAACAATCAATACCACCCCAGAGGGGTAATCAAGGGTATTCAGCTCCTAACTACCAGGGACCTCTCCCAAATGAACTTGATAACTACATCAAGTTTAATGAGACCAAAATAAAGGCAATACAAAATCAGATCTCTGGTTTGAAGAATGAATTTCAATCTTCAATATACAAGCAAGGAAACGAGCTAAAGAATGAGCTTTCAAACAAGATTGATCACTCTCACAGCGAGGTTAAGAATATGCTTGCCAGTCTCATGAACCATATCAATCCACCTTCTACCTCGGGAGGTCTCCCTGGTAATACCATTCCAAACCCTAAGGGTGAACTCAAAGCTGTCACCACACGCAGTGGTAAAGCTTATGATGGATCCACTATTCCTACTACCTTTTCTTCTCCTCTCCACAAGGTAGTGGAAAGTGAATCTGAGGTGACTAAGGACAAGGAACTTCCTACTAATAACGGAGGTGCCAACAATGTCCTACCTCAAGTTGTCCAGAAACCAAAACCCAAACCAGGAGTTGTTTTTGAATCGCATGAAATCCCTGTTGAAAACCCTAAATCCAAACCTTCTATTCCTTACCCATCACGTTTAAATGAGCAAAAGCTCCGCGAAAAAGCTAGTCAACAAATGGAAAAAAATTTCAAAATTTTTCAGGAATTACATTTTGACATAAGCTTTGCGGATGCTATCATTCTGATGCCCAAGTTTGCATCCACAATCAAACACTTGTTAAGCAACAAGGAAAAACTGTTTGAAATGGCAAAGACTCCATTAAATGAGAACTGCTCAGCAGTTATCTTGAAAAAGCTTCCCGTGAAGCTTGGAGATCCTGGAAGATTTTTACTACCTTGTGTCTTTCCAGGAATGGTTGAATGCTATGCCTTGGCCGATCATGGTGCAAGCATTAACCTGATGCCTTATTCAGTCTGGGAGAAACTTTCTCTTCCTGAACTCACTACTACCTGCATGACTCTTGAGCTTGCAGATCGTTCCACATCTCATCCACGCGGCATTGCTGAGGATGTATTTGTGAAAGTAGGAAAGTTCCATTTTCCAGCTGACTTTGTGGTTGTCGATTTCGATGCTGATCCTAGGGTTCCTCTCATACTTGGAAGAGGATTCCTAAAAACGGGTCGTGCTCTCATTGATGTATTTGAGCATGAAATCACATTACGTGTGGATAATGAAGCTGTTACCTTTAACCTCGATCAAACTTCGAGGTACTCTTCAAATTATGATTCTGAATCGGTTAACCGAATCGATGTCATTGATATTGTTTCAGAGGAGTACTCTCAAGAGTTTCTTGGTTATTCTCATAATTCTGTGAGTGGGGATCCCACCACATCTTCTCTACCTATCATTTCCGACTCTTCCCCTTCTCTCACTCCGTTTGAGGGAAGTAATTTCAATTTGGAAGAGATCGAGGCTTTTCTCGAGTGTGATTCATTTCTGGAAGGAATTGATGATGCTGAGATTGATCTGGAGGGAGATATTCTTCTTCTTGAGAAATTGTTAAATCAGGACAATTCTCTTCCACTCCCTCCCGTTGAACTTCATAATGAGGAAATCAAATCGGTTGAGAAAAACGATGAATTTCCTGAGGTCGAACTCAAAGACTTGCCACCTCATCTTGAGTACGCATTTTTGGAGGGTGATGATAAATTACCCGTCATTATTGCTAAAGACTTAAGTGATGAGGAAAAGACTGCTCTAATAAAGGTCTTGAAGTCACACAAGCAAGCCATTGCTTGGAAACTCTCCGACATAAAGGGTATCGACCCTGAATTTTGTACTCACAAGATATTAATGGAGGATGACTTTAAACCAGCAGTCCAACACCAGCGAAGGGTAAATCCTAAAATCCACGATGTTATCAAACAAGAGGTTCTCAAACTTCTTGATGCAGGATTGATTTATCCCATCTCTGATAGTCCTTGGGTTAGTCCCATTCACTGTGTTCCAAAAAAGGGTGGCATAACTGTTGTTACAAATGAGGATAATGAGTTGATTCCAAATCGATTGGTTACTGGGTGGCGTGTTTGCATTGACTATCGTAAGTTAAATGATGCCACCCGTAAAGACCATTTTCCTCTACCCTTCATGGACCAGATGCTTGAGAGATTAGCGGGAAACGAGTACTATTGTTTCCTTGATGGTTTCTCGGGTTACTTTCAAATCCCCATTGATCCACAAGATCAAGAAAAGACCACCTCTACATGCCCTTATGGAACCTTTGCTTATAAACGTATGCCTTTTGGCTTATGTAATGCTCCAGGCACATTCCAAAGGTGCATGATGTCCATATTCTCCGACATGATCGGGAAAACGATGGAGGTCTTTATGGATGACTTCTCGATCATTGGGGATTCATTCGAAACATGTCTCTCCCATTTAGAAAACATGTTGAAACGGTGTGAAGACACCAATCTTTGTCTAAATTGGGAGAAAAGTCACTTTATGGTCAAAGAGGGCATTGTCCTCGGGCATAAGATATCAAAGAGCGGGATTGAGGTTGACAGATCTAAAGTTGATGTCATTGGTAAATTACCTCATCCCACTACCGTCAAAGGTATTAGGAGTTTTTTGGGTCATGCCGGTTTCTATCGTAGATTCATACAAGATTTTTCTAAAATCGCCCGGCCTATGACTCATCTTCTTGAAAAGGATGCTCCTTTTATCTTCTCACCCGAGTGCATCGAAGCTTTTGAAACATTAAAGAAAAAGCTTACTGAAGCACCCATTCTGGTTGCCCCCGACTGGGATTTTCCCTTTGAGCTCATGTGCGATGCAAGTGATTTTGCTATCGGTGCAGTCCTGGGGCAACGAAAAGCCAAACATTTTCAGCCTATCCATTACGCAAGTAAAAAAATGACTGAAGCTCAAACTCATTACACCACTACAGAAAAAGAATTGTTGGCTGTGGTGTATGCCTTTGAGAAGTTTCGGCCATACTTAATCTTGACGAAATGTGTAGTGTTTACGGATCACTCGGCTCTCAAATATCTCTTTGCAAAACAAGATGCAAAGCCGAGATTGCTCCGTTGGGTTCTCCTCCTGCAAGAATTTGATATCACCATACGTTATAAAAAAGGAGCTGAGAACTTAGCTGCTGATCATCTATCCCGATTAGAGAACCCACACCAAGATGTTTTCGAGAAAAAGGAAATAAATGAAACATTTACTCTCGAGACACTCAATGTGGTTTCTTTTCGAGGAGATTCTACTACCCCATGGTTTGCTGACTTCGCAAATTACCATGCGGGTAACTTCATAGTGAAAGGGATGTCGACCCAACAGAAGAATAAATTCTTCAAGGATGTTAAACATTACTTCTGGGACGACCCCTACTTATTCAAAATCTGTGCGGATCAAGTCATCCGACGGTGTGTTTACGGACAGGAAGCTATTGACATTCTCAAAGCTTGCCATGCTGGACCCACTGGGGGCCACCATAGTCCAAACTACACCGCCAAAAAGGTGTTTGATTCCGGGTTTTATTGGCCCACAATCTATAAAGATGCCCAAGATTTCATCAAAACTTGTGAAGCTTGTCAGCGTCACGGAAATATTTCACAACGAAATGAAATGCCACAAAATGCTATTCAAGTTTGTGAAATCTTTGATGTCTGGGGCATTGACTTTATGGGGCCATTTCCATCATCTCGAGGAAACAAATACATTCTCGTGGCTGTTGACTATTTTTCAAAATGGGTAGAAGCAAAAGCTTTACCCACTAATGATGCCCGAGTTGTTGTAAAATTCCTGAAAGCTCTGTTTGCCCGTTTTGGAACTCCACGTGCTATAATCAGTGATCGTGGTACGCATTTTTGCAATGACAAATTTGATAAAGTCATGCAAAAGTATGGTGTAACTCACCGTCTTTCTACTGCGTATCACCCACAAACAAGTGGGCAAGTGGAAGTTTCAAATCGTGGTATTAAAAGAATTCTTGAAAGGACTGTAGGAGAAAATCGTGCATCTGATGAACTCAAATAAGTACATTTTATTACTATCATTTATCCTAATTATTTGACTTGTTTTATTATATTATTTATGAGGATTGATACTTAATTGTTTACTTTTGTAATTCTCAGGTAAAAACAAGCATTGGGTGAAACTTGGCGATTTTTGACTTATTATGGAGCAAAACATGCAAGAAGTTAAGAGTCTACTGAAATGGACAAGATCAAGACGAATCTGCTCCAGATGCGCCGCATCTCACTTATTACATACGGCGCATCACTATCAATATTTCACCAGATACGATCCAAGATACAAGAGGACATGCGCCGCATCTACTTATGGAGTTACGCCGCATCTTCTGGCGGTGTACGAATATTCCTGAATATTATAATCTTGGACCCCACGCGAAGTTAAGTCAATGCGCCGCATCTACTTACTAGATGCGCCGCATCTTACCCTCAGACAGAAACTATAAATACCCCAAGACCAGACGAATTCGAGAGGCAATAATAATATTATATCCGAAGACCGAAGTACAGAAACCTAGGACGAATTCAGTCGATTAAGGCAGCACAAGACACACCCAAACGAAGATACAAGAGCTGTAAGAAGGTGCTGCATGTGTTTAATTCATTAAGTAGTTTTGTTTTATTGTGTTAGTAAACTTTAATTCATCAAGATTGGTGGCTTGTGTAATGTGACAACGGAAAGATTGCACTCCCTTAAAACTGCTTTCTCATCAATTAAAGTTTATATGTTGATGTCTTTGGTGACTTTTATTAGTGCATTGATAACCTCTGTGTCTAGCTGAGCGTTGATCGGGTCGCCATGCCTCTGCCCTCGCCTATTTATTAGATCGCCTATGCATTCTATCGTCTGTAGAAAAGTAGGAAGAAAGATAAATAGGATAGTCATAAGTAATCATTAAGGGTTTACTCGCCGATAAGATTAGAACCAACGAGAAAGGACTTAATCTCGGTGCGTTGCATCGAACTATACACTTCATATAAAACTAGCAATAAAACAAGTGACAAACTACTTATCTATCAGGACAGCTCTTCTTATTGTCTCGAGTATTTATCTGTGTACGTGTGTGCTATTCGCTGATTCGTGCCTATTGGTTTAGTTTATTATTTAATTGCAACCAAATCGTGCCAGTCTCTCAGGCTGAACCCCCCTTGCGTTAGAATAGGTTGTGTAGCTAACTTAATATATTAAAATACTGATTAGGATAACGAGATAATACGTTCCACTCTTAGTGATCGACACTCTACTTACCATTATATTCATACTGACCGGGTACACTGCTCGTTAAGTGTGTGTGTTATTGATAAGTCGGCTAAATATAAATTTAAAACTTGAGTAGGCATTAATACTGCTAAACCGCAACGACATACACGCGCATCAGCATCCTGGTCGGATAAGTTGGATGATGCATTATGGGCCTTTCGTACAGCTTACAAAATACCCATTGGGTGTACGCCTTACAAGTTCGTGTACGGAAAGGCATGTCATCTTCCGATCGAACTAGAGCACAAAGCCTATTGGGCATTGAAACATGCCAACTTTGACCTTCAAACTGCGGGTGATCACCGTAAAATTCAAATGAATGAATTAAATAAACTGCGTGATCAAGCAAACGAGAACTCTTTGGTACGAATGTTGTTTGTAGTTGTTGTTATGGACTCTTAAGATCATATAAGCTCCCAGAAAGCTTTTAAAAGCTTTTAGTAACTTTAAAATCCAGTTTAGAGATAAAAAACCAAAAATACCAAAAATCACTTAAAATAGATAAAAATCAAAAATCAGAAGAATGAAAGAAGATGGCTGGAGCAGGGTGAGTAATGGAATGCCCTTGGTTTAGAAGCTTAGTGGTAAGCTATTAGGATTGATCTTGGTCCTTGTTCTTGGTTCTTTAGCTGAATTGCAAAAACTTGTATGCTTTTCACTAATTTTTGCATTTCATTGAATTTCTGTGTTTCATGCTTGTGTGCTTGTTGTTTTATGCTCATTTGTCCTTGTTATGTGCTAATTTGAAGGTTGGAACCAGTATTAAGGATTAATTAAGTGGTTTGCTTTGAAAACCTTGATTTCACTTTTTAAAGAGGGTGTTTGGAATCAGCTGATTATCTGAGTATAAGGTTGTTTGTGTTATTGTTTGTTGGTGTTATAAGTCATAGTAACATCTAATAACTCAGAAATACAAGAAAAACCTGTGCTTGTTTGATGAAAAGTCAAAATCATCTTTGATCTCATTCCACTGGTTCACTGTTAGGATTTTGGATTGCAAAAGTCATCACAGTTGCTCAAAACTTGTTAAGATAGCTTAATCTCATCTTAGTTTACCTTATTACATCATAATCAGTCATTAAGATCAGATCTAAGTTCATAAAATTCAGACTCAAGTGTTTTTCTAAAAAAGTCAAAAGTTCATATCTGTCAAAATGGACAGGTTTTCTTGATCTTGCACAAGGTTCAATTGAGATTGGAAATAAGTCATTTTTGTTGATTTGTGTTAAGTTGTTGGTTGTTTACATATTCCAAAAAGAAAATCTGAGTTTGGATTACATTTGCTTATTAAAAAGCACTCTCAAAGTTGCCTGTTTTTGCCCTGTGCAAAGCAATCAGTACATATTGATTGCTGAACCAGCTGAACTCAGCCAATTTGTGGCTTATTTACTTAAGCTCAGGCTCTGATTTTTGTGTTTCTGGAAAGCTCATACTACTAGCTTACTTTTGCCCCCAATAGCTTGCATCTCAGTGCTTATTTGGTGTGCTTAAATTGCCCTGCAAATTGGCAATTTTCTGAGGTTTCTACTGAAACCTTGTTACTGCTAATCTTCTTATTAGCTTAAATCATTGTGCTTATTTGTATTATTAAGTTGTTTTGTGCTTAATATAGTATATTAACCTTGTTCTGAGCATTTGGTTGAGTTTTGTGCTTATTAGCTTATTTTTAGCTTATTAGCTCAACTGCTTATCTGTCGATCTGCTTATCCAGGCTTATTAAACTTTTGATTTTAATTTTCCTATCTTTTAAATATTAATTTAGACTTATCCTGAATTTCTCAGATTTTTCCTAAGTCATTTAATATTTTTAATTTTTTTATTAGTTTCTATTAGTAATAAAATCATAATAAATAGAAAAATAATCAGAAAAATATAAATCCAATTTTCATAATTTTCTTTTGTCATTTTTAATCTAGGAAAAATATAATCTCATTTTTAGACCTTAAGAAAACCAAAAATAGAAAAATAGTGATAGCTTCTATTTAATAGAATTTATCTTTTTAATTTTTAATTAAGTAATTTTCATTTTTATAATTTTCTTAGCTTCTTTTCATCTTATAATATTTTTAGAAAAAGTTTTAGATTTTTCTTTGTTAATTTAGTATTTTTTATAAATTTAAATAGTTTAATAAGTAATTAAATTAATAAATAATTAATAATAATTAAATAAAAAGCGTAAAAAAAATATAATTTAAGTTTTTAAATAAGTTTTAAGTCATTTTACATTTTTAGGTTTTAAATTTCATAAATTTTATTTTAGTCCCATTTTAGATTCCCCGTTACGCATTTTTAATTTATTAATTCGCTTTTAATTTTCTTGTGCATATTTGTTTTTAATTTGTTATTTAGAATTATTAAAACAAGCAAAATCAAAAATATCTAAATCACATCAGTCACTCTAATCCTAGCTTTTCACAGTTGGCCCATTCACACCTCGTTGGGAAACGATTCGGGTAATTACTTACCTGTCTTAACATTACACACGAACGTGAGTTTTTGCAAGTATCCTTTTTCACAAAGGGGTAATTTGTAATTATTCACGAGCATCTGTCGTTGCATAATATTTATATATCTATTTAGCACGGATCAAAGCTCTTCTTCGCCCTACTCCACTCCCCGAGTACCACACTCGAGAGTTTCAAACACTATATCAACAACCTCCCTTCAGGCGGAGAAAACCGTACACGTCGCTTATCCTATTTCCGACACTAAGCTAGATGTCGAGTGCTAATGTTAGCTAGCACCAATCTACCAAGGTCCACGTGACCAAACACACAAGCCCAATGGCTTCAAGAGATCACCAAGATCTCAACACGATCACAATGATCAACTCACTCTACTAACTCTATCCTAATGACCCTTGATCTTCTTGATCAATCACACAAGCCCAATGGCTTCAAGAGATGTTCACTATCTCTTATAATATCACACTTGATCTTCACTCTCTCTCACAAAGGATAAATAAACTTGATGTATGCTATGATACAACAAGGTTGTAACAAGTGTTACAAAAACCTAACCACTACAACTCTTGTATCTTCTTGAAGATTTTGAGTTCTTCTCTTGCACTTGGAAGAGGAATGATAACACCTTGTATCTTCTTGGATACTTGTGTTCTTCTCTTGCTAATCAAGAGGAATGATAACACCTTGTATCTTCTTAGATACTTGTGTTCTTCTCTTGCTAATCAAGAGGAATGAAGAGGATATCTTGGTGGATGATTGGATCACTCTTAAAACAAAAGAAACTAATCTAAATGATCAAAAAGAAAGAAAGGTGTGAGAGGTTTAAAACCAGAAAGTTTTCTGTGTGAAAGGGTGCCTAAAATCTGTGAAAGGGGTTGGTATTTATAGGCAAAGAAAATCTGAACGTTACAGAAAAAATAGTACGGACGGCTCCACTAAACATGCCACGGCTCCACTAAATTTAGTGGAACCGTGGAGCCGTCCTAGACTAGGACACTCCAAATTTTGTCTTTTCTGGTGAAAACTTATTTGGGGAAGGTTGGAGCTGATTTTGGGGGGAAAAATAGATGTTGTGATTTTCAAACTTATTTTTCCATTAAAACATTTCTTAATAATTCAAAAATAATTTGTCATGTGTATTTTTGAAAAAAATGTTTTTTCCCATTAAAAATGTGAGCTCTCAAAACCAAAATTTACTTCTTTGATCATTTGTCAAGTTTGTAAATTTGTCTAAGAGTGATTTGCGTAGAAACGGGATCTTCCGATTAAAAACTTGTTTACGTTAATTTTAACGTAACGTGATTTCACATTTTGTCATCCTCAAAACGTGAAGTAATCGAAAGATATAAATAACGTTTTTAGAAACATTATTTGCATCAACAAAAATGTTAATAAGACCCTCAAAGCTAAGCCCTCCAAGAAGTGGAGTCCTAGAAAGAACTGACCCAGTTTACTATTTGTGCAGAAAAATGCCAGGGATCCTGTTTGGCATCTTGATAGTGGATGTTCAAGGAGCATGACTGGTGTGAAGGAGTATCTGCACAAGTATGTGGATGAATCAGGGCCCAAAGTGATATTTGCTGATAACTCATCATGTCTCACTGAAGGTTATGGTTCAGAAAACTGCAATGGTATAGTCTTTACTAGGATAGCTTATGTAAATGGTCTAAAATACAATTTGATAAGTGTCAGTCAACTATGTGATGCGAAATACATAGTTCAGTTTGATGATAAACAAGGAATCATCTTTAATGCTAATAAGGAAGTTGTCCTTATTGCACCAAGAAGACATGATGTTTATGTGTTAGACATGTCCAGTCTGACTCAGAATGGAACTTGTCTCTTTACCAAGGCCACTGATACTCTCAACTGGCTTTGGCATAAGAGACTCTCCCACCTGAACTTCAAAAACATAAACAACCTTGTAAAACAAAACAAGGTCCTTGGCTTACCATCTCTTGTGTTTTCAAAGGACAAACCATGCTCAGCTTATGAAAAAGGTAAACATCACAGAGCATCCTTTAAAACCAAAACCAACTTTTCCATCAGGAACTGCCTTCATCTTCTCCATATGGATTTATTTGGACCAATTAGTCCTAGATACATTAACCATGAGAAGTATACTCTGGTCATTGTGGATGAATACTCAAGATACACTTGGGTATACTTCCTGATCAAAAAGTGTCAGGCAGCTGAAACAATTATGTCCTTTGTCAGGAACATTGAAAGTCAGAA
Source organism: Artemisia tridentata subsp. tridentata (assembly GCA_021014915.2). Lineage (NCBI taxonomy): Eukaryota > Viridiplantae > Streptophyta > Magnoliopsida > Asterales > Asteraceae > Artemisia > Artemisia tridentata. The sequence continues at coordinate 85,001,819 of CP139502.1, read as the reverse complement.
TGACATCAAAGTCAAACAGATTAGGACTGACAATGGAACAGAGTTCAAAAATTATGAACTTAAATGTTTATGTGATGAGAAAGGCATTTCACAAAAAATTTCCTCACCCTACACACCTGAACAAAATGGGGTGGCTGAAAGGAAAAATAGAACACTCATTGAAGCAGCTAGGACAATACTAAATGGATCAGTCCTTTCTAAACACTTTTGGACTGAAGCAGTAAAGACTGCCTGTTACACACAAAACAGATCCATCATTGTCAAGAGACATAGCAAAACTCCTTATGAGTTATTCAAGGGAAGAATCCCTGACATCAGCTACTTTCATGTCTTTGAGTGTCCTGTGTTTATTCATAATAACAAGGATCACTTAGGAAAATTTGATGCCAAAGCTGATGATGGATACTTCCTAGGATACTCCCTTCTCTCAAAGGCCTTCAGGGTGTTCAACACTAGGAGACATCATGCTGAGGAAACATTTCATGTTACCTTTGATGAGAGCACTGATGCAATCAGTGTCTCTAATAACTCAGTGGAAGAGATAGGTATTGATGAATCATCAAGATACCCTCCTGATGAACATCATGCTGATAATGGTCCTTCCACTCAGTACCATGAAAATGCTGACATCTCTTATTACATCATTCCCCACAACCTTCCTTACCCAACCATTACTAAGTTTATTGAAGCACAAAATACTGATGAATTCATTCAGTCAGTACAAAGTGCTCAGGAACTAAACAATCTCAGTGATGAGTCAACCCACTCAGACACTCAAGATGTTGAAGAACATCATGTGTCTAATCCTGATCCTACCCATCAGGCCTCTACAAGTTCTAATCAGTTTCCAAGACCTCAGGACAGTTGGACTAGGTCTCAGGATATAGAACTTGTCAATATAATTGGTGAGCCTACTGAAGGTATGCTCACAAGAAGCATGGCTGCTGAACTGAGAGCAGCCTCAGCCAATGAATGCCTATTTGTGGACTTCATTTCCACAATTGAACCCAAAAGTGTTAAGGAAGCACTAAAACATCCAAGTTGGGTTCAAGCCATGAATGATGAACTGGAACAATTTGACAGAAACAAGGTAATGACCTTGGTCAAATGTCCTGAAGATGTTTCAGTCATTGGCTTGGAATGGGTATTTAAAAACAAATCTGATGAAAATGGCATAGTCATTAAAAATAAAGCCAGACTTGTAGCCAAAGGCTATAATCAACAAGAAGGCATTAACTATGAAGAAACATTTGCACCAGTAGCAAGGATGGAAGCCATCAGGATCTTCCTTGCTTTTGCTACATACATGAACTTCAAGGTGTACCAAAAGGATGTTAAAAGTGCATTCTTAAATGGCTCACAGAAAGAAGAAGTTTTTGTTCAGCAACCTCCTGGATTTGAAAGCCATCAGTTTTCTGACCATGTCTGCAAGCTTAACAAAGCCCTTTATGGACTGAAACAAGCTCCCAGGGCATGGTATGAGACTCTTTCAGCCTTCCTGATCCAAAACAAATTTGTCAGAGGCAAGATAGACAACACATTGTTTATCTACAAGACAAATAATGATGTCATACTTGTACAAGTGTATGTTGATGACATCATCTTTGGCTCAACAAATTATAAACTTTGCAAATAGTTTGAAAAACTAATGGCAAAGAAATTTGAAATGAGCATGATGGGAGAACTGAGTTACTTCCTTGGTCTACAAATCAAGCAGACTGATAAAGGAACCTCTATCAGTCAAGAGAAGTATGTCAAAAGCCTACTGAAGAAGTATGAGCTCAGTGACTGTGCCTCAGTCAAGACTCCCATGGTACCCCCAAACAACCTTGGTCCTGATCTTACTGGAAAACCAGTGAATCAAACTCTTTTTAGAGGAATGATAGGATCACTGATGTATTTACTTGCATCAAGGCCTGATATCCAATTCTCAGTCTGCTTATGTGCCAGATATCAATCTGACCCAAGAGAGACTCATATCACTGCTGTGAAAAGGATATTCAGGTACCTCAAAGGTACTCCAAACCTTGGATTATATTATCCAAAATGTTCAGGCCTTGATCTTAAAGGATACTCAGATTCTGACTATGCTGGATGCAACATGGACAGGAAAATCACCTCAGGCTCCTGCCAAATTCTTGGTGGAAAACTAGTCTGTTGGAGTGCTAAGAAGCAACAATCAGTTGCCATGTCCTCAGCTGAAGGTGAATATGTTGCAGCAGCAAGTTGTTGTGCAAATGTACTCTGGATGAAAAGTCAACTCAGTGACTATAGAATTCAGTACAAGATGGTTCCCATCTTTTGTGATAACACAAGTGCAATTGCCATCTCAAATAACCCTGTTCTTCATCAGAGAACAAAACACATTGATATTAGATATCACTTCATCAGGGACCATGTCATGAATGGTGACGTTGAATTACACTTCATTCCTACTGAATATCAGCTAGCTGATATATTCACCAAGCCATTGGATGAACCAACTTTCACCAGACTGAAAGCTGAACTAGGAATATTGGATATTGAGAATCAGTCCACTGATTGACTCCTTCCAAATATATGTAAATTCTGAATCCCTGACTCAATGTGTTCTTCAGTGAGAAAGGTCCCTGAACTTCAGGAACTAAACCCAAGTTCCTGAACCCTTAATCCTCAGGAATTAAACCCAAGTTCCTGAACCCTTGAACCTCAGGAATTAGACCCAAATTCCTGATCACTAGAACCATCAGTGACTAAACCCAAGTCATGACAATCAGGTTCACTGAATGAAAAGTCATTCAGGGTCCTCAAGAGACATTAAATACTGACTTAAATGCTCTAAGTATCTAGTTAGTAAATGTCCAAGGTTGGTAACTGAACTCATATTTAATTTAAGAATATTTGTTCTTTTTGCCTTTCTGGCTTCCACCTCTGGGCCCCCACATTCCCACTTGGCATTAAATGCCTCTCCAATCACATTACAGATATGTGATGACTTATCACTGCAAATTACACTTTTGCAGAACTGCTCAATTGTTCACCTTAACTGTTGCGCCAAACCAGGGAAAAGTGGAGTGTTGGCATTAAATGCGGATCCCAAAACATTTTATTCTAAACAGTTTCCAAAAATTCTTTTTGAATAAATAAAATCCGCTTTATGCCTAAAATACCCTCCACTTCACTTCCCTATAAATACCCCAACCAAAATAACAACACACACGTCTATTAGAAATTTTAAGCAAATTCTGCCCATTTTTTTTCTCAAAACTAATAGTGTGTGTGTTCTTAGCTTTAAGAAATCCCAACCATCTTTGTTACCCAGACTTACCAACAAATATGGCTTCTTCTAAAGCTGTGACATACGCCCCTAATGTGGATTTCACATTAGAGGGTGTAGACCTCACAAAGAACAATGTGGTGGGAAACTTTTCCTATCCACAAAAGTTCCATGCTTACAAGAATGTGATGAAATATCTTCAAAACTGTTTTCTTGCAAAAGCATTTACCAAAACCCCCTCAGTCATCTACCATGACTACTTCGATATCGGAGGGAATTCTGGTGTACTCTTCCGTGACCTTGTTGCTAAGCTCTCAGGAAAATCTAGGCAAAAACACTTGTCTTATCCTAGGTTTATTTCCTGTGTGCTTCAGGACCTTCTTGGTTCTGACTATGTGAGGCCTGACGTCTTAGGTATGAAACCTGACGTCTTACATAAGACCAATTTCACTAGTGGCATCACTGAGGTACAACCCATTGCCCTGACTAACTACATGCAAGAGGTTATTCAGGGGGAGAACGCTGTTTCTCCAGTACCTTCACCTACAAAGAAGGTGAAGAAGACAAAGAAGGGTCAGTCCAGTAAGGTGGTTAGACCCAAACCACTCGCCACTGAGACTGATGCCCAGAACCAACTCAACCTTAAAAAAGGGTTGAATGTGGCCCAGACCTCTGAGACACCCACTACAGAGACCCCCCTGACCACAAAACAAAGGCCAACGGAGGTCACTGAGCAATCATCCTCAGTGTCTTCGGGCAAACCCCCTCTTCCTCATGATTCCACTGACATAAACAAGTCATTGGAGTCAGGAACCTTAACCCATTCACATCCCAATGAAGGCACTGATAAATCACAATCAGAGCCTGAGGGCGAAAAGGGTCTTATATCCTCAGTTGGGTAGCACTACTCAACTGAGAAGGGGACCCACACCCAATCACATCTCGATGAAGGTACTGACAAATCACAGTCAGGACCCAAGGGAGTCAAGGACCCTAAATCCCCTAAAGGGCAGTACAACCCTGATGGGAAGGGGGACCACCAACCATCACAAAAGGTGCCTAGTGATACTACTGGAAAACACCCGTCAGTAGTTGAAGGTGCTCAGGGGGAAAAAGACTCAGAGGGATATAAACCACCCGCTGATACGGAACCCACAACCACCTCAGGCGGATCCAGTCTCTCAGGAACTGCCCCCAAAAGTCAGGCTGAGAAATCAGTTATTATGACTAGCCAGGCTGATAAAACCAAATCAGTTATTATGGCGGGGTCAGGACCTGGCCAAAACCAAGGCAAGTCCTTTTATGAGGAGGAGCCGGTTAACCTTTTTGAGTTTGAGTCTCTGGGGGATGTTCAGGCTCTTCTTGAATCTGAAGATGAGCTCAAGGAAGAGAGTGAGGAAGAAATCTTTGAGGCTGGTGAGGATATGGAAACTGATGTACAACCTGAACAATCACATCTGTCATCTCCACATCCAAGTGAAGAATCAGAATCTGAAGCTGCTGGTTCTTCGGATACTGACAACATCCTCAGCAAGTATGACAACATTCTTCCTCTCACTGAGAGACAATTGGTCAAGTTCCTGCTCAAGACCAACAAGGCTCTCTTCCAAGGTCTGACTGAAGAAATGTTTGACCAGCACACTCAAGCAGCTGTTCGTTATGTCAACCTGAAGGAATCAGTGGAATCCTAACATGATGATGTAAATGAGCACAATTCATCTATCTCCTTCTCCCTGACAAATCTTGATTACAACTTTAAGATGTTCAACGAGTCTCTCACCAACTTACAAAAGAGCGTTGACACTATTCAAGAGTCAGTGAAAGATGACCCTGAGCTAAACAAGAAATTCTTCAGGCTTCAGAAACTTACCAGGAACAAACTTCTCAGTTGGCTGAGCTGGTAACTGTGTTGAGATCGTCAAATCTTCAGGGACTTAACTCTTTAGTGGACTCCATCCGATCTTCCCTGGGTCTTATGGAGTCCCACATGGCATCTTTGGCATCGTCTTCTTCCTCCCTGGCTTGGAATCTTGGGCCTAGGATGACTGCATTAGAGGCTTCTCAGGCTTCTATTGAGACTAAGGTCTCAAATCTTTAGGAGGACACCTTAGACATCAAGTCCATGATGACTGAGATCTATCAGGCCTTCAAAGGTCAAGCTCCCTCAAATTCAGTGAGCGAACCAACTCTTGCTCTCACTATGGGTCAAGCAACAGTTGAGGGGGAGAAAGTCACTGAAGAACCTCCACAACCTGAACAAGAACAACCTCCTACTCACACTGAGGGGGAGAATCCTGAAGCCACCTCATCTTCATCCCACCAAGACAAAGGCAAGGGCATTCTCACAACCAATAAGCTTGAGCCCACAATCTTGGTACCTGCCTCCAAGGAAAGAAGGCCAGACCCTAATGAACCAGTCAGGGTTCCTTATGAAATCAATGGGGTGATGGAACTTCTCACTCATGCTGAAATTCAAGCTCACATGGAGAAAGAGGAGGCAGTAAAGAAAGCTGCTGAAGATGAAAGGCAGAACAAGCTTGCTCTCATTCAGGTTGTAAGAGAAGAGGCTGAGAAGATAGGGATTGAGGCAAAAGAACTTGCTAAAAGGGAAGGTGGTATGAGCTTTGTGGAAGCTCAGAATGCTGAAATGGCTGCCCTTAGGCAGAAAAGGGAAGAAAGAATGAAAAGGACTGAAGAGATTAGGCAGAATAGGATTGCAAGATATCAGTGGGTCATGACAAATAGGTTAAAGCCAGAACCAATCACTGATGTCAAGATTCATAAAAACTCCAAGCCTGCAATTCTAACTGTCTACAGAAGTAATGACAAGAGAGTCTTTGACGTTCATGAACCTTTCAGATTCGCAGACTTTGGGATCCCAGAACTGGATGAACTAGGTCCACTAATTGAGAAGAAGCAAAATGTTGTTGTGCCAAACCTGATGAAAACCCTCAGTCTAAGGTATAAAAAGTTGGCTGCTACACCTCAGGAACTTGGCATTCCCTCTCTTCTTACAGCTTCAGCCGAAGAGCCTGCCCCTTCTCAGTCTTCTTCAAGAAAAAGAAAGAAGATTGAAGCAGAGCCTGAGATAAAGGTCTCTGTTCTGGACTGTAACAGAGCTCTCCCTGAAGGTGTTCCATTCAGAAGGAATGTGGTTATCGAACAACCTGAAGGAGGGTTGTTCTTCACTGATGAGTTCGGAGACCCAGCCTTCCAGAGGTGGAATGATATTGATCTATTAGGGATCAAGGAAATGATGGGTTTCCTCATGATGGCCTCTCAAATCAAGAGTCCTGAGAATGTGACGTTTTGTCAAGAACTGAAAAGAAAAATCGGAGAGCACCCTGACCAACATGAGCTGCAGTCAAAGAAGTCTAAGCTTGAAGCCCTTGGGATTAAGTTGAACTGATGAATCTGCCTGAATACCACCACCACCTTTTTGTACTTAGTTTTGATAGGACTTGTAATGATATTAACAAGATGATGTTTTTATTATTTTAGTGTCCTTATTTACATTCTAGTACATTCAGTATGAGTAGAAGTCATTAGCTCACTCATAACTGATCAAAACACTTAGGAATAATTTATATCCAAATAGGGGGAGATTGTTGGGTCCGTCAGTACCCAAGAATACTTAAAAGAAAATTTGGACACAAATTAACTAAGTGTTAACTTAAACCGAGAACAATTCAAGTCACTTAGTGAACAGTCACTCAGTGAGTCATCTTCAGGATGCTTAAGGCGAATTCAAGAAGAAGGATTCACTACTCAGGAAGGCGGTACTCCCTGAGTAGGACTTAAAAAAAAGAAGAAGATGATGGTTCAGTGAGTGTTGGACAAGAACTCACTGAACCCCAGTCTCCTCAACAACATTAAGTGATCGGAGACTGAAGAACTCATCGCCTGAAAGAAAGGCGGGAAGATCTGGGAAGAGTTTTAAGATAAGATCAAATCTTATCTTGTCAGGAAGAAACTTTCCCTAAGACGGATAAAAAGTCATGGAGTGTCAGACCAACCACTCCTAAAGACTTTATAGTCCATTCCCATTGGTTCTTGAAAATGACAATTACTGTTGTAATTGTCAGACACGCTTGCTTCAACAAGTTGTAGTTTTTTAATCACTTTTACTCTTTTATACTTGTGTATAAATAGGTTCAAAAGGAGAGAAGTTGAGTGTGTTTTGTACATAGAAAGCTTAGACTTTTACAAAGCAACTTCTCTCCTACAAAGAGTAACGTATCCCTGAGATAGCTCAGTGGGTCGAATTGTTACCACTCAAAGCAAAGCTTGAGTTTAGATTGGAGACACCACCATACCTTGTCTGTTCAATCCCAAGTGTTTGTTCCGCAAAACACTTGGGTAATAGATTCTTTGATTCATTTCTAATAAGAATTTAAACGTTGAAAAATACTTGTGTGTTTTTACTTTTACGTTTTCATTAATCTGTTATAATTAATCTTAACATTGTATTAGTCATAAACACGAATAGATTAACTTTCTAGTTAACTCTAAGCGTGTTAAGGGAACAACAACTTGTTTTCCCAAACACCCCTTTCCAAAGAGTAAACTTAACTCACAGCATCATCATCAAAATAGTTGGAACCAAAACTTGTCTAGGAACTTTCAAGATCCCAACTACATGCCATGGAACACTTATCCACCATTTCCATACATGAACCATGATAATGTAATGTTTAACCCAAATGGACCCATGAGATATTGGGGACCAAACGCTTGAGTTTTTCTTTAACTTAGGTGTGCTTGAAAGTCGGGTTAGAACCGGACGAGTGGATTAAAGATAGTGGGTGTTCAAGACACATGACGGGAAATAAAAGCCTTTTCTCAACCTACCAAGTGTACGACAGAGGTAATGTTACTTTTGGTAGCAAGCTTAAAAGTAAAATCATTGGAAAAGGTACAATCTCTTATGACTCTCTCACTATTGATGATGTTGCTCATGTAGATAACTTATGTTTTAACTTACTTAGTATTAGTCAATTATGCCGTAAAAAGTATAACGTCATGTTCAGTGAAAATGGAAGTAAAATACTTAAAGACGGTATAACCGTAGGAAAAGGTGTTTTAAAGAATAACGTATACATTATGAAATTAGACAAAACACCTAAAGGCAAACTTTGTCTCACCTCCTTGGACGAAAACTCAACTCTATGGCATAGACGCTTAGGTCACGCCAATATGAGGCTAATCCAATCCTTATCATCTAAGGAACTCGTTAGGAACCTACCCAAGTTGAAATACGACCAACACTTTTGTGATGCTTGCAAAATTGGGAAACAAGTTCATAATAGCCATAAGGCTAAAAACATGGTGTCTACATCTAGGTGTCTAGAATTGTTGCATATGGATTTGTTTGGTCCATCCGCTATACAAAGTTATGGAGGAAACTTCTATACTTTGGTAATAGTAGATGATTACTCTAGGTATACTTGGACTAAGTTTTTGAAAACTAAAAACGAGGCATTTGATAAATTTGAAATTCTAAGTAAGAAAATTCAAAATCAAATAGGAAATAGCATTGTGTCAATTAGAACCGACCACGGTCGTGAATTTGATAACGAAACCCAATTCGGAGCTTTTTGTGATGCTAATGGCATAACACATAATTTCTCGGCTCCTCGAACCCCTCAATCAAATGGTGTAGTAGAACGTAAGAATAGAACACTCCAAGAAATGAGTCGAACAATGCTAAACGAACAAAATATACCGCAAAAGTTTTGGTGTAACGCCGTAGACACATCAACTTACATCCTAAATAGAGTCTTAATTAGGCCATTTCTAAAGAAAACACCATATGAGCTTTATAGAGGCAAAAAGCCTACTCTAGGATATTTTAGAGTGTTTGGAAGCAAGTGCTTCATTTTAAATACTAAGGATTATCTCACCAAGTTTGACCCAAAGTCTTATGAAGGTGTATTCCTTGGTTACTCACACAATAGTAAAGCTTACATTGTCCTAAACAAAGAAACCTCAAGAGTCGAGGAATCGTTGAACGTAACATTCGACGAAAGTCCACCTCCTTCTAAGACATCACCTTTGGTAGATGATGACTTAGTTGAAAGTTAAATGGTTGAAAACCAAGAAAATGTAGAAAATGACAAAGAAGATGAACCCGTGGATAGGGAAATAGTAAACATCAAGGAATCTAGAAGTCACCCATTAGATAACGTCATAGGAAAAATTAACGAAAGAACCTTAAGGTCAAGAGTCCAAAACCAAATTAATTTCTTTTGTTTTGTTTCAACTATTGAGCCTAAAATTATAAATGAGGCCATTAAAGATGAATCTTTGGTCGTAGCGATGCAAGAAGAAGTTAATCAATTTGTTAGAAATGACGTTTGGACATTAGTCCCTCAACCTAAAAATCAAACCATGATCGGTACAAAATGGGTTTTTTTTAATAAAATGGATGAAAATGGCGTAGTATCTAGAAACAAGGCTAGGCTAGTAGCACAAGGCTACAATCAACAAGAAGGTATAGATTACGACGAAACATTTGCACCCGTCGCTAGGCTTGAGTCAATTAGAATACTACTTGCATATGCACGTGCATACGACTTTAAACTATTCCAAATGGATGTTAAAAGTGCTTTTCTAAATAGTTTTATAAATGAGGAAGTGTACGTTGCACAACCTCCCGGCTTTGCCCATTTTGAAAAACCAAATTACGTCTACAAACTTAAGAAAGCTTTATACAGACTTAAGTAACCACCAAAAGCTTGGTATGATCGACTTAAGACTTTCCTAGTTGACCATAAGTATACCATGGGCCTAGTAGACAACACTCTTTTCAACAAGAAAAAGGGATCACATATTATTGATGTGCTACGTCGTGTGCAAGTTTTAAAAGTTTATAAACACGATTTATCCTATTCTCTAATTAACACATATGAGCAAGTATACTCATCCGTGATAGTAAAGGTGGGTAAATCGAGATCGTCCCAAGGGATTTGGTATTTGTATTTGGTAAAACAAGTTTTAACAAAAAGGTTGTCAAGCCAATTTGGTGAAAATTCTTAAAGTAAAATCAATCGAACAAAACATATACTTGTGTGTTATTCTATAACTAATTGCATAGAGTATTCTACCAAGTTGGGTGTAACTTGTGATGACGCACAATTTTATATGAATGATAAACAATCAATGGTTTATATCATGGAAAATCATTTCTAAGAATTCAATCTCATAGTTAACCCCTTTCGGCCTAATTAACTATTCTGACAATTCTTTTAAGCACTAGTTGTTTGAAAAGCAATTCTTATCTTAATTGTTCCTACAAATCCTTTCGGCCCTTTTATTCGTGATGAAATCGTTTCAAATCTATTTTAATGAGTAAATATGGTGCTTGTCACACACCATATCCCATACTAATTCGTGCACTAACTTTTTGGAATAAAAACATAAAGAAAATCCTTTCGGCCCTTTTTATCCTTTAAAATGTTTTTATCAACTAATTAAGCAAGATTAGATGTTATTCCAACAAACTCATAAAATAAGAATTGGTTTCATGCATCACCTTTTAACATAAGAATTCTCCAACAATTAGTTACATCATAACACACAATTATACCAACAATTACACCATATCAATCATTAAAAAGCACAAGTAACAAAACACACTTTCATTAAACGTAAAGATAAGGTAGTTCATGGTAAATAAACAAGATATACCTAGTTTATATTACAAGAACTAGATTTGTGGCACTATAGTAACTACACTCCTCCAATCACCTAATAAGACACGTAAACAACTCCACACTCGAACCACACTATTGTGACTTTAACTCAAAGTTCCTGGACGTTTTTACAGCACTTCTAAGCTTTCGGGCAATGATAATAAGATAGCAAGGACTTGGTGTAAGCCTCTTACTAGTTTTTCGGTTGTCACACTTTGTAATCTAGCCTAGGGTCCTTTAAATAAGTGAAAGAACCCTTATTGCTCAAGTAAAAACGTCCTCAAATGAGTTAATAAGCCGAAAATGATCAGCCACCATGATTATGGGGCTTAAATCCGTCATTAAATGAAATCTTGTAACAACAGCTTCATCCAACCGATCGGTATTGGGTTCCAACCGATCGGTTGGATCTCTCGGTAAAATCCATCACCTCCCATCCAAATCGGATGCGGGCTCCATCCGATCGGATGGAGTCTTCTGGCACTCACAACTTTGACTTTTCTTGGTCTTTTCTTGTCGCATGCATTATGCTTCGTTGTGGCACTGATTTCTTCCATAGAACTTGATGTTTTCTTAATATATGTACATAGAAATCTTGACACTATCAAATCCTTGCGTCCTTGTGTGGTTTCTCACTGGTTTCCATCTTTGGAATCTTCAAATGTGCATAATCACTTCAATTTCTTTGTCTTTTCTTCATCTTTTCCTTTACTTTGCTACATTTACTTGCATCTACACTTTTTTCATGATTAAGCAACAAATATATACAAATATAACCAAATATAGTGCACAAAACTAATGATAACGTAACTAAAAATATGTTCATATTGAGCGTTATCAAATTCCCCCACACTTGAGTTTTGCTCGCCCTCGAGCAAGTCTAGTTTTTGAGAAAAATGATTCCAATGGTATCATTAATGTTTTTCCAAAAATCTAACAACTATTCCAAAGGAACACTTGTTAATTTTAATTTAAATGTGAAAAATTCTTGAAACATAAACAAGTTAATTTTGAGCTTGATAAGATAACTAAGTACCTCACGAAGGAATTTTTAAATTCACACAACAGTCTAAGGGTAGATTCACTGGAAAATCACTCATTGCTCAGTCATGATTCATGTGTCTTACCATAAGCTTGTACAAATATCAAAAACAACAAAATAAAATATCAAAGAGGTCTTTTATTCGGATTTAAGGTTAAGGGTTACCTGGCTAATGTTCAAATATTTTATACAAGAATATAATAGATCGCTGGCGCGAATTTTTTGAATAGAATAAACAACGGATGGTCACTAGATTATACCTTAGCTCGTTGGCGCGTTATTCACATAACGGATGGTCACCAAAATATGCTTTAGATCGCTGGCTCGTCTTTAAACTATTAAAAACTCGGATGGTCACTACAATATCCATGCACTACATATCTTAACAAATCCATCACTTAATCCGGATGCTCGTAGCTAACAACGAAAAAAGTAATTTGGTAAAGGGTAGGGATAAGACATGGGAATTACTTTTGATCGGTTTCTACAAAGATGAAAAATAAGAATCAAGTCCAAATTCCGTTCCCAACTCTTTATTCACAAATGACCACTTCCCAAACTTCTTTGATCATTATTCCGCATCCTATACTCACTTATTTCCTTCTTAGCTCATTGGCTATTCACTTTTTCACATTTTTTTTTAACAAACAATACTTCCTCGTCACCCCCACACTTTGGATGAGCACACGCTACAAAAAATACAAATAAGAGTAGCGACCTCCTTCTTCATTGAAACAACACATACACATGTCAAAGTGTGGCCAACATGTAATCATCAAAAAATAAATAGTTTTCAAACTTCAATTGAACTTGATTCGGGTAAGGCTAAAAAGAAAAGATAGGCTGAGAAGGTGTAACTAAGGGTATCTAGCGTAAGATATTAACGCTAACAAATGGGTTCCAAATACAAGGATAACTAACCGATGTGGTTAGCAAAAATATTTCTGTAAACGGATGGCCATTTGGTGTAAATCCTAAGTTGCCTCTTATCATTTGAATATATTTTATCACTCGAAAGCGATTTTAACCGTAATGCATAACAAGTACAAGTTCTAGAATCAACATAATCACCGGCACACTCATAACGAAATATATAGCATAAGAAATGCTTTATACAAAAAGGCTTAAATCCTCACAATTTAAGGTAGGTTATAACATGTACTAGTAACTGTTATCGATTCCAAAATGAAATAGCTCTCATAACTTGATTAAATTCCAAAAAAATTTCAAATAGCCTCATTTTTACCATTGAATCAATTTGGTTCTTTAAACTATATAAATTATGTGATAAAACAACTAGAAAATCAAGGGCGAACACATTCTAGTTACTTGAATCCAACATCATACTAAACCTAAAAATTTAAAAAGTAAACCATTTTTCCTATTTTCTTCCCTCCCTCACACTTAAGTTTTGCATTGTCCTCAATGTAATAAAAATGAACTTCAAAGTAAAGGAAATGGGAAAATTTTAGTTAAAAAGATACTACCAGGGTAAATACGCACACGCATATTTGATCATAAGTACGCAACTGAGTTCTCCAACTCCAAATATATTGTTCAACAATAAGCTTCCGGTAATTCACCCCTGCAAAAACTCCAAAAACATACGAAACAAAACCAACAAAATACTAAAAACAAACAAAGTAATTGAAAATAAACCATATGTAATTAATCCTTAAAAAAATATTAATTAAGATAATAGAAATTAAATTGTTCGACCTATAATTGTTTTTAAACACAAACCATCATACTCAAATCTCGATGATCACTCATCGTCGTCTTCCATGTCGTCAGAAGCATGAATTCTCTCATCTTCACTCTCCTCATCATCTCCATCCTCATAATTTTCTTCCTTATCGAAAACTGTAAAAACTTTTTGCCTCTTCTTTCCAACTCCTGATGATGATCCTCCTACATCATAACTCGAGCCTCCAACATCTGGGACTCTACCATAAACAGGTACTGGTTCGGGAAAAGGAGCATACCCAGGATATGGGTAAGGATATTGGCCAGGATATGGATCATACTGAAATGGGTAGGGTGGATCGTTTGGTGGGTTGTAGGGTGGTACCTCATTGTTGGCTTCACGTGCCATGTGTTTCAAACAATCTATGCTCAACTTCATCTTGCTCGTACAACCCAAGAGCAACTGCAAAACCGGGGAAAGTGTAAGCATGCTCCTTGCCACACAATCGAAACCAAATACACGTTTCCCTTATTAAATCAACAACTTTCCTCTCAAAGTAGAAAGTTGAGAAGAACTCCAAACTCCATTCTCTAAAAAAATTCTCATAAATACTGAAAGCTCTTTCCCACGAATAATCCTCAAAGGTATCCGCATCTCCTGGATACACGTAAGACATCCTCATCATCTTTGTCAATTCGTCCTCACATTCATAATCCGTAAACACATCCCAATTAACCAAACGTGGTTTAGCAAATTTCCTCACTTGAAGCTTTGAAAGACGCTCACGAAAAGCGTGCTTTTCTTATTTCTTTAACTTGCTGAATTTGAGATTTTCATTACTCTCCGGCTGAACATCATATGTGACTTTACTCTTCGCATTCCTTTGAACAAACTTTGTCACGATAGGATTAACACGAATAGGTGATGAACTCGAATTGAACCACCTGCAACATAACTCTGTAGAAAACACAATATATGTTAGTATAAGAGTATAAGAACCAATGCTACATGATCTAGAAGTCCAAAAGCTCGTTTTCAAAATTTTCATTTTTTATTTATCAAGCCCTCCATCCGATCGGTATTGGCTCCAACCGAATCGGATGGAGTAAATTACCCCGCCCAACTTATCGGTTTTAACCCGCAACCGAATCGGTTGTGGCGTACTGTGAAGGCAATTTTTTTTTTCTCGATTCCAATCAATTTCTACCAATTCCTACTCTGTCCTATCTTACATTTGAACAATTATAGTGGTTTCTACATTTCCCATTTATCCCTATAACAATCTATAACATATCCACATGATTTCTCAATCATTCCTAGAACACAAGAACACTACCAAATCAAACTCTTCAATTAGTGTTCTAATTAACAATGCACTATCCTAGCATCACTAATTAACAACTAAATAACATCTGGGAATCATCAATTGCAACCTAAATCGATTCAAAGTTTTGACCCAATTCAATCCGAAAGTTCAATCAACCAATTCTTCCTCAAAACTTAATCAATCAATCTAATTCTTTTTTCAATGTATTCCACTATCGATTACCTATCTATCCCAGAAAAAATTACATCTTAATTCGAACTCTATCAAAAATACCCAAATCTTGACCTAAATCAATAAATTCGAATTAAAACCTAATTAAACCAAATTGATGATGTTACTTACTTGTTTTGGAGCCATGGATTATCTGCAAGCACTCCTGCAACTCTTAATTATCTCCTAGTGGTCGAATTCTTGGAACCCGAATTTGGTGGATTTTTTGTGTGTGTGTTTTTTATGATTTTTGAAATTTTGAGTTTATATATCAAACTCCATCCGATCAGTATTTGATCCAACCGATTCAGATTAAGTTTTTGCAAAAATTCACTTTTCCTCTTGCCAACTCCTTGTGATACTTGTGAGAGCAAGTGAAAATGTTTTTCTTTCTTCAAAAATTCTATTTGTATATAAAAATTCCAACACACTTAGTCTACCAAATTGTGTCCAAAGTCTATCTCTACTAATTCTTATACAAAACTAACTCTAAAAATCTCAACTTAAAAAAAAACATAACTTCATAATCATAAAACTTAATAAAAAGAACAAAGTCTTAACTTAAACTTAAACTTAAACAACTTGAAACAAATAAAATGCAAACATTAAAAACTAAAATGCATAAAAATAAAGGAAAACAAACAATTAGCTAGCACAAGTGTTGTGCTTTATTTCCAAACTTGTTCACTTGATCTTCATCCTTCAAAATACTCATGCCTTAAGATATCATCTCCTCGAAATTTTCCGGACAATTTCCGGTTTGTCTTTTGAGTTTTAAATCGTCTTGCAAAGTTTCTTCCATCTGGGAAAATAATGTCAAACTTCACTCGCCATTCTCCGTCTCCTTCTTCCTTCTTATAAACACTAGGACCGTCGGGTCCCCACTCCAAATTCTTTAGTTGGACCGGTAAAGATCCAAGAAAATCTGTTAGCTTATTAAACACAAAAACATTTTTAAAGGGGTTATAGAAAGCCTCCATTGCTAGAGCTCTCTCCATCTCATCTTCAATGTCAAAGTAACTCGGAGCAACCGGCCCATATTTAGGCCTACCATCTTCATTTCTTCCCACTTCAAAACAACCCAAGTGGTCTTCTTCTTCATCTTCTTCTTCATGCACTTCCTTCACTATTTTTCCTCTTGGCTTTGGATAATAAGTATTTTTCAAGATCCCATCATTAATAGTCATAGTACCACGACCCATATCTATAATAGCCCCACAAGTTCTTAGAAACGGTCTACCTAACAATAGTGGTAACTCTTTGTCTACCGGAATGTTAAGTACTAAGAAATCGGCTAAAAATGCTTGGTACCCTATTTGGACTCGTACATTTCTTACTTCATCCATTGCCTTGGCCTGAGAGTTATCAGCCATAGTAAGATTAGACTGATTAGGTTGGGGGTTACTAAGCCCTAACCTCTTGTACAACGTATAAGGCATAACACTAACACTTGACCCTGTATCGGCCAATGCATACATCGCAACTGTTCCATTTACCTTAATGGGTAAAACAAAATTTCCCGGATCACCCATCTTCTTTGGCAATCCATTTTCCACTATCCTTGCTCTCTCAACCTCATCGAAATCTTTGTCTTCTAGTCTAGCCCTGGCCATCATTACCGCATCCAACTTCTTACGGTATGTCATGTAATTGTTCAACACATCTATGACCGGTTTCTCTTCCATAAGCTCTTGAAATTTCAACTCCAAGTTCTCCAAAATAGCCTCCTTTTGTTCTTGGGTTAGAGGTTTAACAGTTACTGGTGAAATTGGTGTTGAATTTGATAATGATGATGATTTTTCATTCTTTGCGGTGGAGGGTTGGGTTAATTTGTTTAGGGTTGCCTTCTTTCTACTTGCCTTTCCCATCTTAACAATCTCTTCCTTCCCTTCTTCTAATTCCGCAAACACCTCATCAACTTCTTTTCCTTCTTTCCATTCGGTAATGTCAATTCTCATCTCGCCAAGTGCGAAATCAAGCTTACACTTGGTTGTAACAAGAAAATCTCGTCCAAAAACTACATCCGGTTCATCAACATTTCCATATTCTAGGACTACAAAATCAACTTTGAAAATGTGGCCGTGAATATTCACTTTCACATCTTTTACCTTCTTTCTCCCATAATCCTCATAGTCAAGTCGAACAAAACCAAGATTGTCTAATATATTTTCGGTGATATAGTTGTCCCCATATTCCATATTCAACTGAGCATCCCACGCTTGGATTCCTTCCACACCACATGGTGTAGCAAACCTCATAAACGGTGCATCAAATTCCTTGGGTGGTGCTCTTGTGAACACAACCACTCTTTTCTCCATTGGTGAACAAACTAGATTCTCCCCAACTTCTTCTATCTTTTCAACATCGACCTTAACATCTTCCAACATATTTTCCAAACGCTCCAAGGAATCACCCGAATCCTTGAACATTTCTTCCAAATTCCTCAAGTATTCCGACACTTCGCTTAAACTCTCCATTTCACTTAGGCAAATACTAACTATAACATAACCACAAAATCAAAAATCCAAACTATTAGCTTTAAGGTTAGTCATAATCGAAACATACTCAAAAATGAAGTTATATCAAGTAACAAACAAGTTTAAACACTCAAAACAATAAAACAAGTAAAAATAAAAAAAACTTTATAAAATTTTTCCAAGGCAACCATCCGATCGGTTTTACACTCCATACGATCGGATGGACAAATCGTAAAAATCCAAAGTTACCCAACCGAATCGGATGCGGGCAGCATCCAATCGGTTGGATCAAATATTTAAAAAAAAAAAAAAAAAAAAAAAAAAAAAAACCTTTTTTATTATTATTATTATTATTATTAAAAAAAACCTTTATTATTATTATTATTATTATTATTATTATTATAACTAACACTAAATCAAAATTTTAACATAAAATCTAATGCATAAAATAATTTTCTAAAAATGAAAAATGAAACATAAATAAATTTTAATTAACATTTAACTAATAACTATTATTAACTAAGCAAATTAAATGAAACTCTTCAACTACTTAACCATTAATCATAAAATTAACTACATTAACTAGATTTAATAAAAACATTAAAGGCATTAAAACTAATCTAATAGTCACCATTAACTATCTAGTTAAACAAATACTTAATTATATCTATTACTATCATTAAACTAACATTAATGTATCATTAAAAACTGAAATAAACAAAAACAATAAAAATCTAAAATTTTTTACCGTGGCTTCCAACCGATCGGATGGATAACCATCCGATTCGGTTGGTACCAAAACCAACTTCTTTTTTTTTACTTTTTCTTTAGACACGAATTTCTAAATCAAAAACTAATTAAACTACCAAATTCAAACAATTTCAATCAAATCCCGGCAGCGGCGCCAGAAACTTGATGTGCTACGTCGTATGCAAGTTTTAAAAATTTATAAACACGATTTATCCTATTCTCTAATTAACACATACGAGCAAGTATACTCGTCCGTGATAGTAAAGGTGGGTAAGTCGAGATCGTCTCAAGTGATTTGGTATTTGTATTTGGTAAAACAAGTTTTAACAAAAAGGTTGTCAAGCCAATTTGGTGAAAATTCTTAAAGTAAAATCAATAAAACAAAACATATACTTGTGTGTAATTCTATAACTAATTGCATAGAGTATTTTACCAAGTTGTGTGTAACTTGTGATGATGCACAATTTTATATGAATGATTAACAATCAATGGTTTATATCATGAAAAATCATTTCTAAGAATTCAATCTCCTAGTTAACCCCTTTCGGCCTAATTAACTATTCTGACAATTCTTTTAAGCACTAGTTGTTTGAAAAGCAATTCTTATCTTAATTGTTCCTACAAATCCTTTCGGCCCTTTTATTCGTGATGAAATCAACAAGATATACCTAGTTTATATTACAAGAACTAGATTTGTGGCACTATAGCAACCAAACTCCTCCAATCGCCTAATAAGACACGTAAACAACTCCACACTCGAACCACACTATTGAGACTTTAACTCAAAGTTCCTGGACGTTTTTACAGCACTTCTAAGCTTTCGGGCAATGATAATAAGATAGCAAGGACTTGGTGTAAACCTCTTACTAGTTTTTGGGTTGTCACACTTTGTAATCTAGCCTAGGGTCCTTTAAATAAGTGAAAGAACCCTTATTGCTCAAGTAAAAACGTCCTCAAATGAGTTAATAACCAGGAAATGATCAGCCACCATGATTATGGGGCTTAAATCCGTCATTAAATGAAATCTTGTAACAACAGCTTCATCCAACCGATCGGTATTGGGTTCCAACCGATTAGTTGGATCTCTCGGTAAAATTCATCACCTCCCATCCGAATCGGATGCGGGCTCCATCCGATCGGATGGAGTCTTCTGGCACTCACAACTTTGACTTTTCTTGGTCTTTTCTTGTCGCATGCATTATGCTTCGTTGTGGCACTGATTTCTTCCATAGAACTTGATATTTTCTTAATATATGTACATAGAAATCTTGACACTATCAAATCCTTGCGTCCTTGTGTGGTTTCTCACTGGTTTCCATCTCGGGAATCTTCAAATGTGCATAATCACTTCAATTCTTTGTCTTTTCTTCATCTTTTCCTGTATTTGGCTACATTTACTTGCATATACACTTTTTCCATGATTAAGCAACAAATATATACAAATATAACCAAATATAGTGCACAAAACTAATGATAACGTAACTAAAAACATGTTCATTTTGAGCGTTATCAATTATCATAGTCCAGATATATGTGGATGACATTATATTCGGTTCAACTTGTCAAGAGTTATGCGATGATTTCTCAAAAATCATGTATGATGAGTTTGAAATGAGTATGATGGGGGAACTAAACTTTTTCTTAGGTCTCCAAATTAAACAATTAGAAGATGGGATATTTTTCAACCAATCTAAGTATATCAAGGATATGCTTAAGAAATTTGGTCTCGAAGACTCTAAACCCATGAAAACACCAATGTCTTCCGAAACCAAACTCACCAAGGATGACGAAAGTGAATCCGTAGATAGCACTAAATATAGAGGAATGATTGGTAGTTTACTCTACCTCAAGGCTAGTAGATCGGACATTATGTTTAGTGTTTGTCTATGTGAACGCTTTCAAGAAGATCCCAAAACATCCCATCTTGAAGCCGTAAAACAGATCTTTAGGTATATTAAAGGTACTACACATTTAGGATTATGGTATCCCAAAGGAACGGGTATGGAAATCATAGTGTATGCCGACTCAGACCATGTCGGTGACTATGTCGATAGAAAAAGTACAAGTTGTATTTGTACTTTTGTTGGGCATTGTCTCACCTCAGGTTTGCCAAGAAATAAACGGCTCTAGCAATATCAACAACTGAAGCCGAGTACGTGTCTGCATGAAAGGCGTGTCAACGAGCACTGTGGATGAAACAAGCTCTCGTCGACTATGGAATTGAACTCAACGATATTCCCATTCTTTGCGACAACAAATGAGCTATAGACCTTAGCAAAAATCCAGTCCAACATGCTAGAACCAAACACATAGAAATACGTCACCACTTCCTACGCGACAATGTTCAGAAGGGAAACATCTCAATCGTGAAAGTATCCTCAGAGGACAACATTGCCGACATTCTCACTAAACCTCTTATGAGAGCACCATTTAACTTTCTTAGACTTGGTTTAGGACTAATGGAACCTAGTGAGTAGATAAAACCTTAACTTGAACCTTAGATTAACCAAAAACCTGAGCCTGATCCCACAGAACCAAACGACAACAAGGACGGACCCCTTGTTTTGGTTCCGCCAGATCCGCGGCCCCTTGAGTCAGTTTTTTAGTTTATTAAACAAACACCCTGTATTGTGTATCACAACTCCCAAAAACATACAAGCAACACCAACTCGACTCAAAATAAACCAATCTCAGAATTTAGGTTATCTTCCACAACCAATTTGTGCTTAAATCATCTCTGTAAGTATCCTAATCATATCTAAATTCCTGATCTGTGTCTAGGATTTCTATTTCAGCACAAAATCAAAACTTGGGGTTTATGCATATTACTTGTAAAATCATGAAGCATTTTTACTGAATTGCATAACAAATCATGTTTTCCTTAGTTAGGAATTGCATATCATAAGGCATTATCATAATTTCATCAAAAACCCCATGAGAAATTTTTATAAAAATCTTCTCACTACTAGGAAAAACGGTTTTTGTACATTGTTCATACAAATACAAAACGTTATGGTTTAGACATCACTTGCATAATATCTCTTGAATGCTAAAGGGAATACATAATTAATATGTATTTTCGGGTACATTCAATCATAGATACATTGAAGTAGGAGTGTTTGGGTTATCTCTAGTTTTGTTATAAAACTTGAATAAATAAAATTTTCATGCATCAAAAGGAGTCGAGATAACCACACCTCCACATTGTCCCCATATAGGCACACACTAGAAATCTATATACGTATTTTCGATAGTTTTAACTAAACAATGTAATTTTCGTGTCTAGGATAATCATGCCTCCCGCGACATATTATGATCACAAAGAAACCATCAAATACCTACCTCCACACTATAAAACCAAAGGACTTACAGAGGACTAAGTCAAAATATTTAAAACCTTAGAAAAACGCTATGTTCACAATGGTAGAACCGTAGACCCCTCATTCTTAGAAGGAACCATTCTTAGAGAACAACTAGCCGCCATCCAATTCGATTGTCTCCTAGATATCGATAAACCCATAATTCCTAGATTCATACTAGAATTCTATGCGAGTGTAGGTCTTAGCTCAAATGACTATGGTTACATGAACGTCCATTTCAAAGTAAACCAAACTCAATTCAACATCCCTTTGGACCAATTTGGGGAAGTCTTAGGTGTTCCAAGTCAAGGAACTTGCTTCTATTCGGACAAATGGTCATTATCCATCCTAGATTCCAACCTTCATCGTATGCCACCATACGACACACCATTAACACCGAAAGAGACAATCCATGCTCATCTTTTTGTACCTAGGACCCCCCACACTAGGACAAGTCGAGGTAGAGAGGTAGATCTAGATCCGTTTGGCATGGAGCTAAACGAACTTAGGCCCCAATTCAAGAAGCTAAAAGAAGTCCTTAGGGCCAACGTCATTAGCACCATAGGAAATAGGGACCATGTCAACGCAAGCCTTTGCTACATGCTCTATTGTGTGTCAAACCACCAACCGTTCAAGCTCGCCTATTATATCGCCAAAAGAATGGCCGATATTCCGGTTTTAGGTACCACCGCAATGCCTTACGGGATGCTTCTTACCCATCTTTATAGAGCCTTTGCACCCATTCCTCGAAATGCTAGAGGTTTCGTTCCCGACTACACCGAAATTAAACACACCTTTGTACCTCTTAGTGATCATAGGGTAGCCGTAGCAAGAGGAAAACGAGCTCATCCTCCAACCTCATCATCATCGGTTAGCGAGGATGATGGTTTTCCAAATTCTAGGATTCCTCCACCCGAATACATGAGTCAACTTCCTCCCATCGAGAACCAATCAGAGGAGTTTCGTCAAACACGAGGAATGATGAAGAATATTGGACGGTGGATCATGAAGCTCAACAAAAAGCTCAACAAGAAGTAGGGGTTAGAAGTGTTTGGTATAAGACATTTTCAAACAATGATGTGATGAATTGTTGTGTTCTTAGAATATTATGTTGGTGTGATACATTTATGTGAACTAACAAAACTATGCAGGATGATAACATGTGATGTTATCGATTTTTCGCGCTTAAGCCACCGTTTGGCTTAATCTTCATTTTGGTAAGATTAATATCATCAGATTGATTTCTATGTTCACATGTGTTATAATGTGTTTTTGTGTTTAATCAATCATAACTACTTAGTTACATAGGATTTAGGAAAATTTTCGAGAATTGAACGGGTTTCGAGCATTTTGACATTCTCACTGTTAAGAATTTCCATTCAGCGGAAATGACGGAACCAAGTTTTGGGTTCCGTCTGTTGTATTTTTTGGCTCTGCCAACTTTCACCCTGTGGATTCTACGGAACCAAAATATTGGGTCCGCCTTTGTTATCGTTTGGTGCCGCGCTCCAACAGTAACATTTTTCAAATTTCCCGTCTAATCCCGCTCCTTAGATTGTTGATTCTAGTTCTTTGGATTATTCTACTGATCATTAGGCACATTAGGATGATTTAGGAATACTTAGAACCATAAGAAATCCATTTCCCACCAAAATTTGAAAATTCAAATTTCCATCGAAGTTACCTTTCTGTAACAAGCAAGGAACCCTCAATTTGGTTCCTTGCAATCCGTGGAAACATCAAATCAATAGATTTCCCACTCAAACCTTGCATTTGCTGCATATCTTCAACCCTTTACTCAACTCCGTCTCTATGGGTTGACTTAGACTAGCTCAATTTTTTGTTCCAAATCATTAGGAACCTTAATCCTTCTATGGATCAACATCAAATCCAAAGACCAATTTCCATAAACCTTACTGCCTATAAATTGGAACCTTTAGTTGATCAAAACTCACACCTTCACCATCAACTCTAAGCATCATTCCTGTACTTCTTAGCAAACCTTCTCATTTCAACAATGACAAAATCTAACAACTCATCAACCAACAGACCACCACGAAGGACAGCTCGTATGAGTGTCAGACCGTGTTGTTTTGTGAATTTAGCTTCTTCATCAGAAGAGTCTTCACCCCTTAACATTTCATCACCTATAGCTAATGAGAACTTTCTCAAACTCTCAACTCCAACACCACCTAATGTGGTCATCAACACTCCACCACCAACAATCACTCCAGTGGCTACCACACCACTACCTGCTCCATCTCAACCACCTGGATCACCATCACCTCCACACTCACCAAAACTACAACCAATGGAGTTATTTGCTACTCCTCCAACCTCACCACACCCATACCTTGAAACTTTGGAAGACCTTCCACCAAAGACTACCAATCCTGCTCCTATGACCTTTGAAGGTCAAGAACCGCTCCTTTTCCATCCCATTTATCGGGATATCCACGGTCCTATCTACCGTGACCAAGAACCACCACAACCGCAACCTCAACCCCTTTCACCAAGATCCACCCTCAATGCCATTGATGAGGGTATGTGGATTAACCAACCCAACACCCAAGGCGAGATCAATGAAGAACTTGACCGCCTTTATGCCTTCTCCCATATGGTTGATTCCCACCTTAATGAGGCTATGGATTTGCAATCAACTTTGATGGCTTCCATTATGTCTCCAAACTACATTCCACCGCTTCCACCATCAAACAATCAACCACCACCACCACCAACTCATGAACAAACCCTTCCACCACCTAGACATGGTTGTATCATGTGCGAGAGGACCGCCCATTTTGACTCAACGAACCAACATCTTGGTTCATGAGTTACAAAACGAAATGAGGTTCATTTTGAATCACATTCTCGAGCGCCTTAATGCGCTTTCACATCCTCCGCAATAGAAGCTTTTGGTTTCTTCTTCGTTTCCTTTTATAGGATTTCTTAGGATTTTTTTAGGACTTTTCTATTTTTAGGTTGTTTTTATTATTGTAACACCTTGTTTTATGACTTTGATCATAAACAATTTTCTAATGGAAGGATGATATATTTATGCTTGTGGGTGAGCACTACATATGCATTATATTTTTGTTGGTTTACTAACATTTGCATCATTATATGGTTGGTTATAGTATTAACGTTGTTTGAACTTTGTGATTGGTTTGAACAATTTTAGCTAGTTGACTTTTTTAGTCAAATGGGTTAAACTACATTGCTTGGTTGAACCTTTACATTTGTATTATGCTACTTGGTTGGATTGATTCATATACAATTAACCTTTGTTTTGTAGCATTTCTCATCCTTGAATCAAATATGTTGGTACCCTAGCAACGGGGAGTATTGATCGAGGGGGAGCATATCATGTACTAACTATTGATTTTGTAGGTTCATTCATAATCCTTGAATCATATACGTTGGTACCCTAGCAACGGAGAGTATTGATCAAGGGGGAGCATATCATACACTAACTTTTGTTTTGTAGGTTCATTTATGCATCATGAACTTGGAACTCCAATTATGGGGAGTATTATGCAAGGGGGAGCTTTAAGTTCTCAAAATCATTGAATCATTCTTGGCACTCCAAAAATTAGGGGAATAATCACCCAGAACCGTTCACCACATTCCGCTGTGCACTTCTTCTTTTTGTTTCGACAAAAAAGGGGAGATAAGATTAAGTTCATACATCACTGTTAGTACAGACAGTACATGTTTTTATGCTTAAAATAGTTTTCACAACTTGCATAAAATTAACTTAATCTATATTTTTAAAAGACTTTCACTTTACTTATTTTATTGCTTAAAAATAAATTTTATGTTTTGTCATCAACAGAAAGGGGAAGATTGTTAATAAAAATATTGTCCTAAAAATGTTATTTATATTTTATGATCTTTGCTTTATTTTGTTAATGACAATTATAAGGTTTATCTTTAGCAAAGCATAAATATAAGTTAAAGTCTTTTACATTTATAGTAACAAGCTTTTTAAACACATTTACATATCACATGATCACTAGGAATTACATTACATACATATATACTTTTACATGTTTATTTTTATTTCCTAAAAATAGAAATATACACATGACATCATGGCATACCTCATTAGGAAATCTTTTGATATCTTGGAAGATTTGAAATATATATTGGAAAGATCTTGGAGCAAAAGATTAGATCATGTAAGATCTTGATTAGATATGGAAAGATTTGTGAAGATCTTAGCTGTCATCTACTGGCGGAACCAAATGGTTCAAAGGGCGGAACCCAGAATTTAGGTCCGCCAAATCCGTGCCCTGTTTGATCAGTTTGCCTATAAATAGCAAGCTGATCATTCAAGGTCACTCATCACTCATATAGCATAAATTACATATTCATTCATTTATACATTACTAACCCATTCATTCATTCATTTCATTCTTGGTGATCTTTCTTTTGTAGTAAAGAGATCAAGCATCAAGAATCAATAAACTGTTGAAATCCTGTTAGTATAGTCACTGTGTGATTTGTTAGTAGTTCACACATCATTGTTATACCATTCATTCAGTAGAGTCCGGTTAGTGTTTTAGTCCTCAAAACAGATAGAGTGTCGGGAGTGGTTGAACCCTTGTAAAGAACTCGACATCTAGCTTAGTGTCGAAAATTGTATCGGTGACGTCAGGTTGGTTCTACCTTGAACTAGAACCCGGTATTTAGCTTTGTACCGGAAAAAGGTGTAAGCGACGCGTGTAAAGGTTTTC
Organism: Artemisia tridentata subsp. tridentata; assembly: GCA_021014915.2. Lineage (NCBI taxonomy): Eukaryota > Viridiplantae > Streptophyta > Magnoliopsida > Asterales > Asteraceae > Artemisia > Artemisia tridentata. Next base: position 84,975,278 of record CP139502.1, on the reverse strand, counting down.
CCCGCTGAGAAGGGAGCTTGTTTCTTAGTGAAGAAAAACTCTCGAGTTAGAGGCTCGAGGAGTGGAGTAGGGCAAGGAAGAGAGTCCTTGTAGCCGAACTACTATAAATCTCCGTGTTGTGGTTTGATTGTTCTTTTCCTTACTTGCATTACTTATATTGATTGTTTGTGTGCATTAACTTGAAATCACGTTAAGTCTCAAAGCAAATTAATTTTAAAACGGTAAAAACTTGTGAAAAACTAGAAGGGGGGGTTGAATAGTTTTATGGTTTTTAAGCTCTTTTGAAAACTTCTTAAAAGTCTAATTATTGAAAACCTTGATTCGAATCATATGTGTAATCAATCAACACCAATATGAACTACACACTAAACTAACTAATAATAAGTAAAGTAAGTAAAGAGAAAAGATGGAAAGATCAAACCGGGACAAAGGATTTATAGTGGTTCGGCTACGAAGCACCTCTTCGCCCTACTCCACTCCCCGAGTACCACACTCGAGAGTTTCAAGCACTATGTCAACAACCTCCCTTAAGGCGGAGAAAACCGTACACGTCGCTTATCCTATTTCCGACACTAAGCATGATGTCGAGTGCTAATCTTAGCTAGCACCAATCTACCACGATCCACTTGATCAAACACTCAAGCCCAATGGATTCAAGAGATCACCAACATCTCGACACGATCACAATGATCAACACTCACTTCACTCAACCTATTCTATCTACTCTAGATCCTTTGATCAATCACACAAGCCCAATGGCTTCAAGAGATCTTCACTATCTCTTAAGATCACAATGATCTTCACTCACACTCTCACAAAAGGAAAATAATCTTGATGTATGCTATGATACAATCAAGTATGTAACAAATGTTACAAACAACCTAACAACTATAACTCTTGTATCTTCTTGGATACCTTGAGTTCTTCTCTTGCACTTGAAGAGGTATGATAACACTTTGTATCTTCTTTGATACTTTGTGTTCTTCTCTTGCTATTGAAGAGGAATGAAGAGGATCACTTGATGGGATGATAGGATCACTCTTGAACAAAAGAAAAACTAATCTAAATGATCAAAGAAAGAAAGTGTGAAGAGGGTTTTGAACTCAGAAAGTTCTGTGTGAAAAAGGATACCCAAAAACTGTGAATAGGGCTGGTATTTATAGGCAGAAAAAATCTGGCCGTTACAGAGGGACGGCTCCACTAAATCACCCACGGCTCCACTAAATTTAGTGGAACCGTGGAGCCGTCCCAGACAAAGACGCTTCAATTTTTGTCTTTTCTGGTGAAAACTTATTTGGGGAAGTTTGGAGCTGATTTTGGAGGGGAAAAATAGCTGTTATGTATTTTAAACTTATTTTTCCATTAAAACATTTCTTAATTATTCAAAAATAATTTGTCATGTATATTTTTGAATTTTTTTTTGTCACATTAAAATGTGAAGTCTTAAAACCCAAAATCACTTCTTTGATCATTTGTCAAGTTGTAAGTTTGTTCTAGAGTGATTTGCGTGGAAACGGGATCTTCCGATTAAAAACTTGTTTACATTAATTTTAACGTAACGTGATTTCACATTTTGTCATCCTCAAAACGTGAAGTAATCGAAAGATATAAATAACGTTTTTAGAACATTATTTGCATCAACAAAACTATTCAACCCCCTTATAGTTTTCCACAGATTAGATTTGTTAGATTTTGGTTGGATTTGTTGTATCAGTTTTAGATTGAATTGGTATATTGGCTGTGTTGGCCATTATTGAAACCAGGAGCCTTTGGCTCGTGTTAGGGTTCGAACCGTGACTCAAAAGAGTCACGGCGAAACCTCATAGTTGTTCCGTATTAGATTTAGAGTTGGATTGAATTAAGAGTTGGACTGGATTTGTAACTTGTGGATTTGGGTTGTGTTGTTGATCATCCGAGAAGCCCATTGGATTGGAATGGCTCGAGCCGTGACTCAAATGAGTCACGGCACAGCCCATATATCCTTGTTATGTTGGATTTGTAATTGATTCGGATTTGGATTGGCGTTGTTGTATTCCGAGAACCTATTGGCTCAGGTTGGCTTGAGCCGTGACTCAAATGAGTCACTGCATAGCCATAAAGGTCATGTTGTGACAAGTAACTTGGACTTGGTTGTGATTTGGAATTGTGTTATATGATTTGGCCGAGAGCCTTTGGCTCGGGAAAGACTCGATCCGTGACTCAAATGAGTCACGGCATAGTCTTGATAATGGTGTAATATGTTGATAATTGGATTCGAATTGGCTTATTGCCACAACCAAAAGCCTTTGGCTCGAATAGACTCGAGCTGTGACTCAATGAGTCACGGCCAAAGCCTAATGGTTTATTTGTTTAAATATGATTAAGCCGTGACCCAAAAGGGCCACAGCTAATTGGATTGAGTCTAAAAATGGTCAAGTATTAATAAATTGGGCCCTAAAGCCCAATGAAAGCGCAATAAGTATGAGTTGAGTATTGGGCCGAAGCCCAGTACACTTGGGTCATTATATCTTTTACTTATTTGTTTGCTATTTATCTAATTAATTATTATTCAATATGGTGTTTCGGTTATTAATTTGGAAAACATAAACAAAATTAGTCGATAAACTTATTAACAAATATATACGCAAATAATAATGTTCAACTAGATATATTTAACTTGTAAAATGAGATAATAAAACTTGTATTCAAAAGTCGTTATGACCGGGAAATGTTTTGTAAACGGGCGCATCATGCCCAAATTTTGATAAAACCTTTTATAACTTAATCAATTATGATTATAACCTAAAAACCTTTTCGATACATATATAATTTCTTTCAAAATATCGATATTTCATCAATTATTTGGAGAAAAGGGTAAAACACCGAAACAATCTATTGATGTTTTCTGTTTGTCTTTCCTTATTATTGATTTCTTAATTTTAATTCTTCTTTTCTCTCGTCGTTATTCTTTCTTCGTATCCGTTTGTATTTGCCGACTTTTATTATTTTAATATCTCAGATCCACACGAGTCTTAAACTTTATTTAACTCAAAACGCCATTAAAATAAAACATTTACATTTCAATTACGAGTATTGTTTTATAAATCTCTTTAAGGTTATTGCTGAGATATATTAGTCATACACTAGGTTGTGCCGATCCAGTGCCGTTGTGCTCTACTTTTGATAACATCGTGCCTTTACTACTTGATGCCAGTTGTGATATTTGTGAATGTCTTGCATTGCTGCATACTGAGGTGAGTTCATAGCCCCACTTTTTACTTGCTTAAACTATTTTATAAGCTACTTGGGGTGAGATATATGCCACTGTTTTGACTATGATCACAATTGTATAAAAACTGTAATTTGAACTAAAAACTATGCTTTATGCTTTCTGAAACTTTAATTGAGCTGGAACAACACTTATACTTTCTCGGTACTATGAGTGAAGCAGTAGCCATTTCTAGTTTTCTGGTACTGTGAGTGAAGCAGTAGCCACTATGCGAAATATCTGATATGCACTAAGTACCGCCCTCGCCAAAAGCAAGTCCCTCGATCATGAACCATTAATCACTTGCGAGTGAGCGCGAATATAGTTTATAGGCCTATAGGATTGTCCATCCTATCCCTGTTGACCAGGTAAGCAACACTGGTGTGCTATATTTGAGTTACCTAGGTATTTGGCAAGATACCTAGCTTTGGGGGCAACTATTATATTATGAAATCCGCGGTTACTGTCGACTTACGCCAAGGTTACTGGTGCTGGTTAACGCTTTGTGTGTCATGAGTTTAGTGCAGTGGTAACATCTGAATTTTCGGGCGTATAACAACGTAGCCCACTTTCTTTGGAACTTGAAACATTGTGATCAACTATTTTATTTAAACCTATGAATTCACTCAACCTTTGTGTTGACTTTTAGCATGTTTTATCTCAGGTGTTAAATCATTTCCGCCGCATATCTTACCTTTGGAGGAGCTTGGCGAAGGGCATGGCACGGTCATAAAAGACTCAGAAAACTATTTGGGACCACTTTAAATCCTTTATGAAACTTTATTTTCCGCAAGATTTTAAATAATGTAAATTGAATATTTTCAATTATAAAATTCCTTCTAAAATGGTTTAAGTAAAAACTGTTTTTGTACCTTGTGATTGTGATAACTATTCAATAACACCCCGACCCGTATGTTTTCGCTGATCTAATTTCGGGGTGTTACAAAAGGACTAAAACGGATAAAATACATGAATACGTATAAAAATGAACGAAATCGTAAAAAAACCGACGAAAACGTTTGAAAATAGACGAAAACGTAAAAAAAAAAAAAAAAAGACGAAAACATAAAAAAAAATTGACGAAAACGTAAAAATTTGGACGAAAACGTGAAAAAAAGGGACAAAAACGTAAAAAACGGACGAAAACATTAAATAGAATTTATTTTGATATAATTACACCACTGGACGTTTAGTCCAGTGGTAGGGGCGTTGGTTTTTGGGCAACAAGACCCGAGTTCGAGTCTATGCTCCCCTTTTTAATCCATTTTAAAAAATGAGGATTAACGGTGCAAAAAATATTAACGGAGGGGACTAACGAGCAAATATTATCTAAACACTTAACGGTCAAACTAACGGCCCATCCAAAATAGAGACTAAATGAGTGCAAGGTTTCAAAAATAGGTGTCTATTGTGTAATTAAAACGACTTAAGGACTAAACATAAAATCTGAGCAAACCACAAGGACCAAACGTGTAATTTTTTTTTTTAAATTTTATCAATGGATACGCATGAATATGCATGTTCATTTTCTTATGTTATACATTTTTTTTTTAAAACGGCAATTTTTAACTATCTCACAATATTTATACTACAAATCTATCTCATATGTGTTAAGCTGGACTTAAACACACAAATATTTTGTTCTGAAGCTTCTCACACAACATGTGATACCATTAGGACACAAGCCCAACACAAAAATATTCATAATCTTTTTGCATATTCATTTTTCGTATATGTATGAGTATAGAGTTAGGATCATATAAAAAAAAAAAAAAAAAAAAAAAAAAAAAAAAAATCTGAGAATAAAATAAAACCACACATGTCATATACACTTACAGATGCATCTCTAAAATCTCTCATTATTTAAAATGTATTTATCATTTTTGTTATTTTAGTTTTTCTTAAATCAACATATATAGATAACATATACCAATACCAATATATTATATTACTATCTCGATACACCTACAGGTATTCCTGATGACCGGGTCTTTTTTGGTCATGTCTACGCCATCACTTCGTGCTCTAAAATTGATATCCTAACTTTAATCTATTGCAACTTGCACATTTATCCCACATTCTCAAAACACAATAAGTACTAAACGATATTCTCAATAACCATCCCTAAAGAATAACAAAATGTTACAAAACATCAATAACTCTTTGCTTCTTACAATTCTGAAAACCTAATACATCCATCTCTGTGTTACTTCTCTTACCATTACAACTACTCACACTCGAAATGTTAACACCAAATAACCGTAACATCTGAACCGGTTCGATTGGTTGCGAGTTTGTAATACACGATGACCCGATTTTTGGCTTCGAATCTATGTACAATTGCTTATCTGGTCCCGTTGAACTATAAAAGCTAACACTATCACCAGCTTTTAAGTTTTTCTCTTTAACAAACCGGCTCCAACCTTTAGTTAAAACATAACTTTGACTACTATTCCAATACGAGTAACGGAATCGCCATATTGTTGAATCACTGTCTTCGAAATGTAATAGTACACCTTTAGAAGTGATTCCTTTTTGAAATGGGAAGTGCTTTTCCGCATGCTGTTTTGGTATCACAAGCCGGTTTAATTTTCCAACGTCACTAGGTGTAACGATTTTTTGGAAGAGATGTTCGCGTGGTATGATGGAACCCGAACGCGAAAACTTATTGGAACCGGTTTGTGGAGATGTTTCGTGTAAGATGCAACTTCTTTTGCTTTGTTCTAGCTCGTCATTGTACGTGTGTTTTCTTAACATATCGACGATTTCGGATTTTGAATGGTTGCTTAAGAAACTTGCTTCCCTTTTGGCTTCTTTATTGTTGGTGTCGATTTGCGGAAAGTTTGTGACAGCATCCCGACCACGAAACCTTTGTACCGCGATATCGTACGCCTTTGCAGCCTCTTCTTCCTCGTTGAAGGTACCTAACCATACCTATAAAGATACACAAGTTAGATTATGTTTTTAACTATATTTGTCTATGTGATTCAAGGAAAAGAAACTAAACAAGTATATTTAAATTGCTATCCTTCAAATTATCTACATTCAAGTCGAATAGCGAAGAAAAACTAGCTGAATAGTTGAATTATAAGGAGTTACATCTTAGGTGGAACGTACACTTCCAACTAAATGTTGGTTTATTCATTTTATCTATATGATCATTAGCGTATTCAAGATCTAAATAAGATGTAATAATAGTTCGGATAAAATTAACGCATACCCTTTGGTGTTTCTCATAAATCTGAGCTCCCCAACGGCCGTTTGGTTGTGGGACGACACCTTTGAATCTTGAAGACCGAAGCTTTTTTGACTGAGCTTCCGCTTCGACTTCCACCCCATTTTCTATGGCAAGAACTACGTCGGCTCCACTTCCGAGCCGGCGTAGTTTTGTTTCGCCTGTCGGTGGGGTGGTAACTGATTGGAGAATGGTGGAGATGGTTTCACTGGTTGTGGTTTTATCTTTTGTGCAACTTGTATACATTTTCTAGAGAGAGGAAATATGGTTGGGTTTTATTCCTAGAGAGAGAATAAAAAGGTTATGAAATGGGCAATAGACAAAGGTTATGTTATATAGGAAGAGAAGATATTAATTTAATTTCATGTTGTCGTATAATAAATCCTAGTTGATATATTTGTGTGTATAATAACATGTACACATAGAGAAGAAACCAAATATATTTAGGTAAGAACTAGGAAGGTACGTATACTATATATTCTTTAGTTTTATTTTTTTATATGGACTTAATATTAGGCCAATTAGCCTAATAGTCTCTTACTAAGATTTAAAAAAAAAATATTTTAAGTGTACATTAAATCACTGACTAAATGACTATTCAAGGATTCATTTTAAGAGTTCATCACATACTAAGGGGCTGTTTTTTTTTTTTCCTGTTTCTAGTTAGTGTCTGTGTGGATATATGTTGTTTTTTTTTTATGCTTAATTGACCATCTTAATACGAGTTTTTTCCCGAATTAGTGTAGGTGGAAAAATTTTATAAAAATTCGAAAAATTTATGAAAATTTTAAAAAAATTCGAAAAATTTTAAAAATTCAAAAAATTTATAAAAATTCAAAAAAATTCGAAAATTTTATAAAAAATTATAAAAATTCGAAAAAACTTATTAAAATTTTTAAAAAAATTCAAAAAATTTATAAAAATTTATAATTTTTTAAAAATTCAAAAAATTATAAAAATTTATAATTTTTTAAAAATTCAAAAAAATTATAAAATTCGAAAAAAAATTTAAAAAATTCAAATTTTTTATAAGTTTTTTTGAATTTTTATAAATTTTTTATAAAATTTTCGAATTTTTTGATTTTTTTATCAATTTTTTGAATTTTTATAAATTTTTTAATTTTTATAAATTTTTTGAATTTTTATAAATTTTTTGAATTTTTAAAATTTTTCGAATTTTTTTAAAATTTTTATAAATTTTTTCGAAATTTTAAATTTTTTTTTGAATTTTTATAAATTTTTTCGAAGTTTTCTAAATTTTTCGAATTTATTTTTTCCACCTACACTAGTTCGGGAAAAAACTCGTATTAAGACGTCCTGGATAGAAACAGCATCAAATTTTGCCCCCTTTCACATTAAGGATTCTCTTTTGCAATAAGTTAAAAAGAAACACCAAAGTTTCCTGTTTCCAGCCAGTTCTGTTACCAAACAGGACATTAAGCAGAAAGTAAACAGCCCCTAAGAAAGTTTATCATCAGAGTTCATCAGAGATGGTAAATAAAGTCCTGAATCTGAAAGAAGATGATAGAGTCAGTGAGTAATCACAATAACTCACTGAGTCCCCCTGACTCCTCAACAATTAAAAGCATTATGAACTTTAAGAAAAATATCTAAGTATTCGAAAGTTTAGGCCGAAACTTTCTTTAGAAGATAAGTGAAAAAGCATTTATCGTAGAAAGCCAAAAAAAGTACAAGAGTTCGTAAAAAGGGGAAACAATTTTCAACATTGTTTCATAAAGTGAGATTGGACACATCCAAATATGGTTGTGTTATAAAAACCCTCCCTATATTGTCACATCAGGGGGGTTTGGTCAAACCGTACAACCCGCGATGAACATCGTACAAACCGATGATGCGTGCAATGATTGAAACCCCTCTCTATGGGAGGGTCCAAATAACTTGCCCCATCCAAATAATATGGCCTATGCTATCCAACCCCCCCCCCCCCCCCTATGATGTTAAATCATAGGGGATTTGGTCAAAGATTCTTTTTGGTGGCAGTATATCATAGTTTTTTGTCAGTTTCTGTTCCGTATTTTTGACAGTTTTAAGCGTTTGACTTATTAAACTTTATATTTTCTGTTCCGTACTTTCAGGTTTATAGTTTTTTTATATAAATAAAATTATAAAAATAAAAATAAAAATAAAATAAAAAATAAAAAAATAGAAAAAAATGGGGGGGGGGGGGGGGGAGGGGGTGTGAATGATGAAAATTGGGGGGGTTAGGATAAGCACGACCAAATAATATAAGCATTTAATGTAAGTGTACTAGACAATTAAATGTTCGACACGTCCCTATTACCCTACGGGTATCCATCTCGATCTTTGCATATATAATAGAATGTTGTAAAAGAGTAAATGTTATCTCTTGCAATTAATGTGAAAACATTAAGAACATTTACTCATCCATAGAACTAAGTCCCTGAGTGTATTTGGTTAGCCTAGTTTTTAATTAAAAATTAAATTTGGTTTATGTTTAAGTTAGCGAGAGATTACCAAACAATTATCATTCAAATTAGATTGTTCATCCGCAAACAATATTAGTAAATCATTTGATTCTTTTCTAATAAGAATTTAAACGTTGAAAAATATTTGTCTAAATCTTTATTGAATTGTTTACCATTATTAAACGATTTATACTTACTTTGGTAAGCATGGAAGTTGGTTAGTTAACATTGGTTAATATTTGTAACCAACTAAACGGAAACAAAAATTGGTATCATAGCGGCTTGATTTCTAAAACCTCTTACATAAAAACTGTTCAAAAGTTTTTTAAATCAAACTCCTACCATGTCTAGTGAAGTACCACAACTAGTTTATCCAAAAGGAGGTTGTTTTGTTTTTACTGCTTCTAAACTAGAAGTTGCAAGATTTACAAGATTAAAAAAGAGAATGCTATGTTATCTTTTTGGAATGGAACGAGAACCAGCTTTCGTTGAACCCAACACCAATGCAATTGTCATATATTAGAATCCATCCTCAACACTTGAGGGTGAGAAATTATGGGATTACGAAGTTTATAAACCCATCTCATCCTTCAAACCTATAACAACTAAAGACATTCCTTCTTCTTCAACTACACGACCCTCAACAAGCACCAAAAGGAAGAAATAGATGTTTGGGATTGAAGCTAGTAAGCCCTTTGAATCCATAGAGGCAGAGGAACTAATTTCTGAAACCACCATCGCTCAATCCTCATCAGGCTCGAAAATCATTGACAACGGTTTTTAAGAGTTTATCTCTTGTTAGGGTTTTATTCCTTGGAGGTTTCATCCTCGTTTATCAACCCTTAAGATCTCAGCACTAACTGAAAAGACTCCTAAAGGACTAAGACTCATGAAGATCATAGAGGATGAGATCAACAAGAGGGATGACAAGCATTTCCTCCTGACAAGGAAAGTAAAGTTGGAGTTGACAGGCATAACGGAAGAACAAGACTGAAAATGAACTTATGTATTTTACATTTTTGTTTGATGTAACCTATGAATCACAATGAAATATTTGTCTCATTTGTTCTTAGGATAAATTTAGACTTTACTTTATTTCAGTTAGTAAGAAAAGTTGTTATGATCTCTTACACGAAAAAAATCTTAGGCTATTTCTATAACCAAATAACGAGAGATTGGTGGGCCAATTCAGAGCCCAATAGTTTCTGACTAGGATTTGAACATAAAATATCATAAGTGTAAGTTAAGTCCCTGAATGACTAAGAAAGTTTCACCACTTTCTGAGGCGGAACTCGGTAAGTGTGAACGCGAAAGAAGATGATGGAGTCAGTGAGTAATGGCAATAACTCACTTATCCCCCTGATCTCCTCAACAATCAAAAGCATTCTAAACTTCGATGTTTTAGAAAAATATCTAAGTATCTGAACGTTTAGACGAGAACATTCTTGGAAAGATAAGTAGAAAAACACTTATCATAGAAAGTATAAGAAAGTACAAGATTAGTTAGTAGAATGGGGCAAACAGTAGTCAACAATGTTCCCTAAACTAGGATTTAACACATTCCAAGAATAAAAGTATTTATTGTAAGTGTAATACACAGTTAAATGCTCGACATGTCTCTATTACCCCACGAGTATTCACCTTGATCTATGCCTATATAAGAGAATGTTGTAAAAGAGTATATGATATCTCTTGCTATTAATGTGAAAAACATTCAAGATCATTTACTCCTCCATTAAACTAAGTCCGTGAGTGTATTCAGTGGTTAGCATATTTTTTACTTAACCAGTAACTTTGGTTTACGTTTAAGTTAGTGAGAAGATCACCAAACAATATTCAACTTAGATTGTTATTCCGCAAATAAACTTAGTAAATTCTTTGATTCGATTATAATAAGAATTTAAACGTTAAAAATACTTGTGTGAATCTTTATTAAATTGTTTATCTCTATTAAATATTTTATTCTTACTTTGCTAAGTGTTGGTATTAGGGTGTGATAATCAAATATTACTTGGATAATTTTTGAACGTATAAAATTCCACTTTCGGAATACAATATTTCTGCCATATTAATTGCCTTGGGTTACAAGAGATTTGTATAAGGATAACACAAGATTGAGCACCCAAATTCTAGGCAAAAGAAAGAGAGGAAAAAATAGAGAATTTGTTGTATTTGTTGTTGATATCAATCTCTTCATTTGAAAGACCAAATTTTGTTTACATATTTATAAACTTAGTGGTGGTTGTATGAAAAGTTGTGACTCTTGATGAAAATTCATACCCTTTGGTGAAAAGTCACACACTTTCTTTAAATGTATCCAACAACAAATTTGTAACAGTTTAAAACTGTCGCTAACTGTAATCATTAAAGACATGCGTATGGACAATTTAGTAACCACACGAATTTTGTCACTATATGCCCCTTGATTTACATTCACAACTTTTTTCATTTTTCGTACCCGAAATCAAGTTAATTAGTTTATATATGCGTGCACTCCGCACCTCCAAACTCGTATTATAATTTAACTAGAAATCCATTTAGTCTCGGGTAAATCACTAATTACACAAAATGTTTGATGACACTAAAATCACCAATACTGAGCATGGAAGTTGGTTAGTTAACATTAGTTAATATATGTAACCAACTAAACACGAACAACACTTAATTAACACTTGTCATTATTAAAGATTTTAACGTAGTAATTCATCATGTAAAAAACTTCTTCACAACTTGTGTAATTTTATGTAAACTAGTTGTGTGCAATAACTTGCGGTTGACAAATAAAGAGTATATGTACAATAGTAACTTTATATCAAGCACGGAGTAATTTGCAAAAATCTTTCTTGTGGTTTGGCCAAATTGCGCGTTTCGTCTTTGTGGTTTAATAAGTGCAAAGATCGTCTTTATTTTGCACTGTTACGTGCACTTTTGGTCCTTCAACAGTGAAATTTGGCAAACCACAAGGACGATTTTTGCAATGATGAAGGACCAAAAGTGCACGTAATAGTGCAAAATAAGGACGATCTTTGCACTTAATGAACCATCAGGACAAAACGTGCAATTTGGCCAAACCACAAGGACGATTTTTGCAATTTACTCTAAAGCACGCATAGTTGAGGTTTATGAAGTCAATTTGAGGGCCTCCAACATACGAGTGTGACACTATTAGTAGTACAAGCATATACAGTTTCTTAAGAGTATATCTTTCTCTTGGATCATTCATAGGTCCCAAACATTTCGGCCTAATTGGTTCGAATGGATTCAAGACCCAATTATTGCTTGTACTATCTTCTTGCAAATATTTTATCTTCTTACTAGTTTTAATAAAATTTATGCTGTTAAAAAATATATATATATAATTAATGCACATCAATTTCACATGTTTATAGTCTACTTGATAAACTTCTTAGGAACTCCAGTCTATTGGTTATGTATAGCTTTTATGATATTCACAAAAAAATATTAAGTGAAACTGTATAATTGTTTTTCCTTAAATACAACACTTCGTATGCAAATAGGCTTTAGCATGATGTAAATTAGCATATAAATATTTTCTAAGATTCTACCATTATCGATCATATATAGCATTTCTAATAGTAAGAAGGAACTCATTATTTAAATCCATTTCTTTCTCTCTCTGCATTTCTGTTTTTATCCATCCTATTTTTACAACTTGTTGAGGCATCCAAAACCAACACACATTAATAAATAATTCCAAAAGATTCTATGCTCAATTAGTACATCCAGCAAATTTATATACATCCATCACTTGTATACAAGCATAGATATCATGGGGTGACATGAATACTATGTAATATGTATGCACGTAAAGGAGTGTGAGGGGGACCAAGTTGATGGGTTCACATGAAAATGAAACCAAGTGATATGTTTGGTCATTGCTTCATGACCTCATTGGTGCATTCCCCTTTGAGCTAGCCATATACATGCTTCTTGGTGGCTGCTGACCAAGTTCATGACCATGATATGATGCTTATCTGGAATCCCCTTGGTCTTTACTAAAAGCAGCAACAAATAATACACGTGATTTCGATGAGGGTATTTATTATCAACTACTCCATGAAATAGGATTAGGAAAGATTGTACATTTTATCCATGGGATTTAGTCGTAGAATAGCAACGTATTTTTCAAAGTGTATCGTTTTAGTACGTGTACTTTTTTAAAGTTGTAGAATAGCAATGTACTTTCATAAGTGTTTCAATCTGGTACGTGACGATGACGTGTCACGCTATAAATGGTGCCACGTGTCAGACTTTCGGGTATGACACATCAGCATCACGTACTAAATTGGAACACTTATGAAAGTACATTGCTATTCTACAACTTTAAAAAAGTACACGTACTAAAACGATACACTTTGAAAAGTACGTTGTTATTCTACGACTAAATCCCTTTGTCCATAGATACATCACACTCACATACTAGGATGCATGAGAGGGGTTTGGACCAACAATATTGTTTTTAAAGGCGGACGCGATGGTCTACTAACTACAACAAAAATGTCATTTGTGTAACCATTTTTCACGCTTTAGAAAATGTGTAAGGAAAAAAAAAAAAAAAAAAAAAAATTCATTTCTTACCCATTTTCATTTGTGTACAAGTTTGTTACATGTATAAGTGTAATAAATACAAAACATATTAAAAGTTCACATTTATGCTTGTATAAAAAACATTCACACTTATTAGTGTGTACAAATATAATTTGTCTTCACATTTAGATATGCAGAAACTAATTTGTCACGTAAAGTATATTTTTTTAAAACACCTTAAAAATAATTACTTGATTTAACAGTGACATTTTTTATTTATTTATTTTTTAAAAGTAATTGTAATAAATTAAAAATAAAAATAAAAAAATTAGTTGCTTATGTAGGTCTGGTTTATTTTCATAGTTTGAGGCTGAGATTTTGGTTTATAAGAAATATAGCTTAAATTATTGGGAGTTAGCTTAATTAAATTACTAACCAATAGTTCATGTGTTTGATTTTTGCTTCTAAGATTTTTATTATTTAACTAGCCTATTAGTATGTTAATTGATCCATATATGATCGCTAATGTTTTGCGCTTGAGAGTTTGTGAAAGCCCTTATGAATTCCTAAAACCCATAGTCTAGAAAGCATCAACATCAATAAAAGGAATTGATTGATGCAATTTTGAATGTGTGCTTCGTAAAGAATATCAAAGTAGTATCTGTATTTTTATATGGACTGAGGGTTATATGTAACTTATGAATTTGAATATGAGAAGACTAAATTAATGACTCTTTTTAATTACAGCGAGTAAATTTGATTATCAAAAGCACGTGAGAATCCGTTAAGAACCCATAGCATACGGGCCTTGCATAAGTAAAAGTTTATTTAACTTATTCATAGATGGATGAATTGAAGAGACACATATAAGTATATAACTACTACAATAAGTAATGAAGCTTCTTGCAATTATAATGTAAACATAACTTTACCTCTTTTAGCATTAACTTAATGCTTTTAAGTATGACAAAATTTAAGACAAAACTCAAATTTTAATATAGGTGATATCATATAATAACTTATAAAATAGTTTTAAATCTTTAAATATTTATTGAGAAAAACATTAATCACTAACACTTAACATTAATTAGTGAAACTCAATCTTTATATAAGATATAGATTTGTGTAAAGGCGTTTTTTGCTATTTTGTCGATTTATTATATTACTACTTATATGCATTTTTATTATTATTTCCAGAATCAAAAGATAAGTCCTGTGAAAAACGCAAGAGAAAAAATAGATGATCGAGAGACTAAAGTTATCTAAAAAAGGAGGCCGTTGACTCATATTTTGACAAGGAACAAATTCGTGAAGTTAGTATTGATGATGATAAAAATATGGATATCGATTTTATAAATTACCGTAAACAAAATATGTATAATAAACAGAATACGGATGACAATTAAAAAAAGGTAATGACAATTTGCTCACTGATGTTGAAAGAGAGAGTTGTGATAAAATAATGTTAATGTAAAGGATTTGATTGTCTTTTACAATGTCAGATTAAAGGTTTAATGAATTCGCAATGAGTCGGTTAAAAAGAATGACTTATAACAAATTTGCTACGATATGATGATTTTGAATGATAAAGAGATAGCACTTTTTAGATAGCTGACTTAAGTTATATCTTACAAAATGATATATTTCTGTTTAACATCAGGCTTTTAAAGTGTCATGTGGCTTTTCGTCCAAAGACCTTAAAAAACTGAGGGACATGTGGATCATGCAAAATGAAGCATGTCAATTTTTTGGATTAGAGAGTCGTACCTGCCACAAAGGCAGACCCTCATCCACCACATACCAACACAAGAAGATTTGTAACAAATTGTTGCCCGTTTTTTCCATGAATTGAAATATGAGAAATGTCTTGTCTTCTTTATCAAAGAGGATATACTTTAGACACATATTATATACGCAGTATGCAAAACAAACTTAAAACATGCACCCTGACAAAGAGAATAACCAAAGGAAAAAAAAATGTACCACATGACCAAAATCAATGGTACTAGACACAATATATTCATTGGAAACGACCTCGCATCTTGGTGCGTGGATGAATATTTTGTAAACATGTTTATGTCGTTCCAAAATACATCGTTTTGCATTCGCCTGAGTTAACACTTGGTTCTGATTGTTAGGCATGGACTTGTTGGTTCTGGGTATATGCAGGGGCGGAGACAGAGGGGGCGCTAGAGGGTGCTCAACCCCTCCAACAGGCTCATTGTTTTGTTATTAATCTAATAAAATTTAAGCTTATGGCTTAACTATAAGTAAATTAATGACTCTCAACCTTTAAACGGAAAAAAAAATTAAGAGAAGTTTGACACCGTTTGTACACAAGGTTTTCATCTAATATTTTTCTATTAGTTGTCATGTGTTTTTATTATCAAAATTTTATGTTTGCAACCTAGAGTTGTTGCCTTGTGTGATCACTAGAACATGTCATTTAATGTTTAAGATATATGGCTTTGTTAGTTTGGAAAAACAATTCGGCCCTCTTATTGCTAAATCATGGCTTCATCTCTAGATATATGTAGTTAGACAAACTTATAAAATTGTATGTTCTACTTAATTTTACATCCTTCTTAAAATGTCTAATTTGACAAACAAAATGGATCATGACTTCAAATTCATGCAAAAAACAATGGATAAAATTATTTACTCCGTAAATATAAAAATAGGGACAGTAGCAAGGTCCGTACAAGCTAGCAGTCTATATGTGGTTACCGACACAAGAATACACATATGTTAGAAGAAAAGTCGCTAATTGAACAGTAAAAAGGAAATGGAAAAGGTTAACAGATACAAGTAATCATGAACTAGAAAAAAAAAAAAAAAAAAAAATCACTTGAAGTTATAAAAAATGTTCCCAAGAATCCTTAAACTCATAATTTAAACGTTTGAAATGATTACTGCACTATAATATGTTGTAAAAGCATCTACAATAATAAAACTTTATATAGACCTATAATCTTGCATAATCATTAATTTATAAACATTTTGATTATAAACATACCCTCACTACAAATAAATCTTTTACAACTTTTTAAATGATTTATAATAACACATGTATTAAATTATGAATAGGTTTAAAAATATGATTTATTTATTTCACATGTACATAAAACAAATGATCACTATTCTTAAAATGAAAAATAAAACTTTATATATGTTTTAAACTTTTGATGAAACTACCATAATAAATACCCTTCAAAAGAACTTTACACTACTTGTTGATACAAAAGTTGGGCGTTCCTTGATAGGGCTTCTTTTCTCGTACCAATTCGAATCTTAATGCTTGATGAGACCTGCGCACTAAGAAAAAGAACGAACACCGTTAGGCTTATCGAGGGATTGTCTCCCCCGATTATCCTCCGGCGTGAGAGTAAGTAATCGAACGTAGGGTTTAGTTTATGGTTAGGGTTTATTGAAGATCGTACCTTTACCGAGGGCTTGGGTGCCCTTTATATATGCATGAAACCCTAGTGGGTTTCGTGTTCCCTACTCTTCGGCGTGTTAGCCGACATCGGGTATATAGTATATATCTTCTTTATTTAGAAGATATTCTATATATTATCCGGAAATAACTTTGGGCTTGGGCCTTGTCGACCCAAGCCGCATAACTGGTAGTCCAGTTGCGGCCCAAGCGTGGTGGGCTTAATTGTTAGTATTATTTGCTAACCGGGTTCGTGACCCGGGTATAGACTATACGTCATCATGTCCCCCCAGTCTAGTGTGCGCAGGGTAAGACCTGCGGATGCTAGACTAAGGTCTTGTCGAAATAATTCCTCACGCGTACGCGGGAAGCTTTCAAAAATATACCGCCTAAAATCCACGTGGAATGTATCTAGTCCAAAAAAGTGCAATTGGGGTACCTTGGGAAGTGGAGAGGTTGCCCACTTGCCTCGTCCCGTCATTTATCCTAGCCACACGATTTGAGCTAGTGGGGTACACGTGGCGATCATCTGTGGTGGATAGGAAAAGTATATAAACTACCGTCGCTTATTCACTGTGACATCCACAGTTAAAAAATCACACTTCCACCATTTCCACATCTTCAAATCTTCTTCCAAAAAAAGATAATTCAAAGGTAATTGCGCGTGCGCACATAATCTAAGTCACAATATGGTAGCGCAACTGCATGATTTTCATTCTAACATAACCGAGGATGAACTGATTCAGTTCACCTCGGATTACTTTATCCCTATGGGCCTGCGCCCAGAGGTACCCGGTCCGAATGACACCATCGCGGATTTCCCTGCTGGGAAGGTGGGGTTATATACGCGCTTTTTCGAGTGGGCGAATCAGCGCGTCCCCATCTCCGTGTTACTGAGTGACATACTCAATTATTACAACCTCCACATCTCCCAGTTGCATTGTATTGGTGCTGGGAAGATTGCTAACTTCGAGGTGAACTGTCGCTTGTTGGCGATTCACCCAACCCTCCACTTATTTCGCGCGTTTTATCACGCAACGTGGTCAAATGGGTGGGTTACCTTCTCGAAGCGCGTTGGAAAGTTACAGTGTTACGTGCAGAAGGTAGATAAGCTCAAGGATTGGAGGGAAAAATTCTTTTGGGTTGATGAAGCCGTCTTCCCTGACCATTTTCCATTTTACACCCGTGCCGATCTGCCCAAGGATGAGCGCCCCCCCGAGGCGTGGTATAACGCGGATCATGCGGCGATCATTGATGAGAACCGTATTCCCATCAAGCCGTATCCGGAGGCGTTCCTGGTGCATATGGGCATCAGTCGCAACTACTTCGAGCATGAGACGGAGGTCCCCACATTCTTGAATGCGGATGGCACGGGTGGGTGCTCCTTCTGTCGCCTTACTGTCGTTTATTAGTGTAAGCGCTTCTTCTTTTTCCATACTTTATGTAACTTGCTTTCCTTTGTTTACTTGATGCGCAGATATGGATCTGTTCGCTGTTGTGAGGCTGGAGAATCCGCGTTCCGTGGCGGTGGGAGTGCGTCCTCTGGGGGATGGTGAGCAGACTATTCTGCAGGCGACGGCAGGGCGCGTCGTGGGTTTGGTTATCCCAGATCCCGAAGGCTCCCCTGATGTGATAGCGGCTGAGCCAATACAGGAGGTGGCTCCTCCTGTGCAGCCAAGTCCTGACGCTGCGCAGCCTCCTCTTCCCGAAACGGTGATCCATTTAGAGGAGACTGACAGTGAGATGGAGGAGAGCTCCCCACTGACGCGGAAGAGAGCGTCTGGTGGTTATGGTGAAGGGCCTTCCAAGAGGCCGCGGACTGAGGCTGGGGAAGGCCCATCTTCTACTGAGGTGCAGATGGAGTAAGTATCTGAATTGTTAGTTATAAACTTTTGTCAAGTTGTATTTTATTCTAACCATGTTGCTCCGTGTCTTCAGTGTGGAAGTTGAGAAGTCTGGTGGAGGTGCGTCCACGACTAAAACTGAGAAGGAGAAGGACGTGTCCTCAACTGAGGCTGAGAAGGAGAAAAACGTGTCCTCGACTCCTCCCCCCACGTAAGTAGTTTTTAGTAATCCCTTAGGATTTTGTATATGCTTGACTGTTTTCCGTACGCTGATCTTGCTTCTTGATTTTTCGTACAGTGAACAGCCTGCTGGTGTTGTTGATGAGAGTGCGCCACCCAAGGAGAGTCCCCTTGAGGCGTCTGCATCGAAGGACATTGCAGTGGAGTTAAGTCCCTTTGACTCCGCGATGGAGGAGCTGGCCTCCATAGCTGTGCGCCAGTCTGAGCTGGTTTCGCAAGCCAGGGTGTACCAGTCTGATGAAGTTTCCAGACTGCGGGCGCAATTAGCGTCTTTGCAGGCTGAGTTAGCAAGCTCTAAAGCTGAGCAGCTGAGCTCCAAGGCTAAACTGGAGTGCGCGGAGGCGTCTGCGCGAAAAATGGGTGAGGAGAAGGTCATGGTGCTGGCTGAGTTGGAGCGGGAGCGCGCTTTTGCAGACCGTCAGAGGCGTAACTCGTTGTGGGCGCTGAAGTACTTGGAACAGAATAGGAGCAAGCACTTTGCCAATATTGAAGAGTTCCGCAGCCGCATTGAGCTTGCCCTGAAGACGCAAGAGGAGAAGCTCCGCCAGCTCAGCATTGAGTACGATGAGGAGCTATACCCCCATCTTGTTCAGTCTGTGGCTGAGCGCAGGTATATGCTAATTTACTTCGTTATAACTTGTATATATGTTGGACCGTCTTTCTTTAACACTTGTGTTATTTTGTAGGTGGTTGATCAGCCATGGTCTTCGCTTGGCTGCCATGTGCACGCTGGAGCATCCTGAGGTCACCGCATCCTTTGGGAAGGTTGTGAATTGCGCTATTGCGCACGGTGAGACCTCGGCCGTAGACAAGCTTGCGGAGGCCAAGTTGCTGACTGTGCCGCTTGCTGAGGTGCCTGGGTATAAGGCGGATGCCCATGCTGAGCTTGTTGCTGCCATGGAGGAGCTAAAGAAGCTTGAGCTTCCGCACATCGCTCTCTTGGAGCGTGATCAGGACCAGCCGATCAGTGTGATCATGGCGGGGCTCACTCTTCCTAGGCATCTGCAGGATGATGCAGATCAGCAGGTGGACTTCTACTTGAAGCCTGATGTGGCGCAGTTGAAGGTACCTATTTTTGCTCAGCCTCGTGACATTCTGAATCCTTTCCGTCTTGAGAAAGAGATTTCTTTGCAAAGGTCGCTAAATGCGCATGTTTCCAGGGTCGCACGAAAGAAAGGCGAGAAAGGAAGGGCCATTCTGTGCGGCATAGGCGCTGCGCATCAGCCTAGATCCGATGGTGTGCCTGTCTGCGTGGCCACTGTTTCCCTTGATGATGCCGAGTTACTGAAGCGACTCGAGGATGCAAAGGAAGCGGCTTTTGGTGGGGGCTCTAGCCAGCTAAGGCGTGCCTATAGCATTTAGCCTTTTTGTATAAGCCTTTTTGTAGAAACGTATTCTGTAAATAAAAAGTTGCTTTTGTACTTAGTGTGTCTATAACTTCTAAATACTTATGCTTTTTGAACTCGTAGTTCTTATATGACTTATGTATCCTTGCGTGAAGATAGCTTTAAGTGTTTAAGCGTACTTAGAAAATAAGGGTCATAATCGTGTATGAATTTCCTTAAGGACCGTAGTCGTGTGTTGAATTTTTCCAACTTAATCATAGTCGTCTATGTATTTTTGTAAGTTTACTTGTCGTATTGTACTTTAAGGAATCAAGAGTCTTGATTTCCTGAGTTATTAAACGCGCACAGTGTGCTCTATCGCGCATCCGTCGTGGGGTGCGTGAGGAACTTGCGCCAACGTCTTGAGCGCAAGGTGTTTAACAAGGATTCGTGATCCGGTGTTGATGGGTTTGCAACCCTCTTACTCAACGAGTAGTTTATTAGGTTTACTCATCCTTTCTGCCATCGTGGGTCTTAGTGTGTGCATGCACGCCATATAGGCAAGAATATAACAATATTGAAACATGATAATAAAAGATGCAAACAATAAAGTTGAATGTGTTATGGAGTTAGCTAGAAACCATAACGTTTTATTAATACTTGCAAGTTTTGAAAAAGAATGTTTATCTAGATAATTCATAAAAATAAAATTACATGGATCTTTATTGAGGGCACTTTCTTAAGCGCAAGAGTGTCCATGTTGGGCCGTAGCCTTCTTCAAAGATAGCACCGTTTAAGGTTGCGGACGTTCCATGTTCGCTGTAGCTCATTTCCGTCCTTGTCGCGTAGCTTGTACGCTCCATTGCCAAGTGCCTCTATGACCTCGTAAGGTCCTTCCCACTTCGGTCCTAGCTTCCCAGTGTCTTCTGCGCGGCTTGAGTCGTTTTCGCGGTATACGAAGTCGCCTGGTCTGAATGAAGTGCTGCGTACTTTGATGTCATAGTATTTTTTCATTCTTGACTTAGCTTTCTCTTCGCGTATTGCTGCGCGCTCACGTCTCTCTTCCAACAGATCTAAATCTATGCGCCGCTCATCGTCATTGGTTGCCACGTTAACTTCCGCAGTACGGATGGTTGGCATTCCAATTTCAGCTGGTATAACCGCTTCTGTCCCATAGACCAAAGAGAAGGGAGTGTCCCCGTTGCTAACCTTGATGGTTGTTCGGTGCGCCCAAAGAACATGTGATAGTTCTTCTACCCATCTACCTTTGTGTCTGTCCAGGCGCGCTTTTATTCCTTCGCCAAGGCTTCTGTTTGCGCGCTCGACCAGACCATTGGTTTGTGGATGAGTTACTGATGCAAAGTGCTGCGTTATGTTCAGTTGTTCGCACCAGTCCTTGAACGGGTTATCACGGAATTGTTTTCCGTTGTCAGAGATAATTTCTCCAGGCAATCCGAAACGACATACTATGTTGTCCCACACGAATCGTTTAACCTGGTTACCTGTTATAGTTGCTACTGCCTTTGCTTCGATCCACTTGGTAAAGTAATCGATTGCCACAATGAGGAATTTCAATCCTCCTGCGGCAATGGGGAAAGGTCCAGCGATGTCGATACCCCATTTGTAGAAGGGCCATGGCGATGTAATAGGTGTTAGTTCATGTTGTGGTCGACGCGGAATAGGTCTGTGAACTTGGCAATCGTTGCACTTCCGTACCAAGTCGCGTGCATCACGGTGCATAGTTGGCCAATAGTATCCAGACCTAAGGGCGCGCGCTACAATGGATCGTGGTCCTGAGTGCATGCTGCATGAGCCTGCGTGGATCTCTCGAAGTACATAGTCTGCCTGGAGAGGTCCAACACACCTTAGCCATGGTTGTAGGAATGAGCGTCTGTATAAGACGTCATCTCGGAGCTCGAATCGCTGCGCTGTGCGCCGGATTCTTCGAGCTTCCTTCTGTTCTTGGGGGAGTATGCCCTTGCTGATGAAGTCAATGATTGGCGTCATCCACGTAGGATGTTCCTCTTCTATCACCGTGGATATTTCCATCTCTGTGATTGACTTGTTTTTCAAGGTTTCCACCAAAACTTGTTTTGATAGATGCGCAAAACTGGTGGATGCAATTTTGCTCAGCGCATCTGCTTTTCTATTTTCACTCCTTGGAACCTGCTTGATGACAAATCTATCGAAGTTCTGGATCAGAGATTTGGTCTTTTCGAGGTATTGGATCATGTGTTCCTCCTTTGCTACATATTCGCCTGACACGTGGTTAGCCACTAGTCGTGAATCGACGTTTACTTCTAGATTACGTACACCCATTTGAGTTGCGATACGTAACCCCGCTAGGAGTGCTTCGTATTCTGCCTCGTTGTTCGTGGCTGTGAATTCAAAACGCAGTGCGTAGGTGAATTCAACTCCTTCTGGGTTGGTGAGAATAAGGCCACCTCCTGATCCATCTACGCATGAGGATCCATCAGTAAATAGAGTCCATGGTTCTTGAAGTTCCTCCTTGCTTGTCGCAAGTGGAGTGTCTGTGTCCGGCTTCTCGATGATGAAGTCGGCCAATATCTGCCCTTTAATTGCAGTGCGCGGTCTGTATGATATGTTGTGCTCTCCCAGTAACACACTCCATTTTTGTAAGCGCCCCGATGCGTCGGGTTTCGAGATAACTTGTTTGATGGGTTGGTCTGTGATGACAGCGATTGGGTGCGCCTGGAAGTACCTGCGCAGTCTTTTCGCTGCAAACACTAAAGCTAGGACCAACTTTTCCATTGTCGTGTAGTTGATCTCTGTCTTTTTGAGCGCCTTACTAACAAAATAAATGGGTGTTTGGACGGAGTTCCTGTCTGTCAATAGCACTGCGCTGACTGCTCCTTGGGTCGCAGATAGGTACATGATCAGCTCTTCCCCTGGTCGGGGTGCAACAAGCTTTGGGAGCGCTGCTATGTGTTGTTTGAGCTGTTGGAAGGCTTCTTCTGCCTCTGCAGTCCACCGGAAGTCTCCCTTTTTGGTGCACTTCTTGAGTGTCTTGAATAGGGGAAGCGACTTGTCTGCTGATTTGGATAAGAATCGGTTCAGTCCGGCTAGCTTGCCGTTTAATGACTGAACTTCTTTTAGTGTGCGCGGTGAGGGGAGGTCAATGACTGCTTGAGTCTTCTCTGGGCAAGGCTTGATCCCATCGGGTTCTATCAAATACCCGAGAAACATGCCTTCCGTAGCGCCAAACGTACACTTCTTGGGGTTCAATTTCATGTTGATTCTCCTGAGTGTTTTGAATGTTTCCTCCATGTCGCGCACCAGCTCGTCCTCTGTATGGCTTTTGATGACGAGATCATCGACGTATACTTCCAAGTTGCGTCCCACTTGCTTCTCGAACGCAGTGTCCACCAATCTTTGGTATGTTGCTCCTGCGTTCTTTAGGCCGAAGGGCATCTTTGTGTAGCAGTAGACCCCTTGACTTGTGTGGAAGGCCGTCTTTTCTTCGTCTTCCTCCGCCATTTGAATTTGGTGGTATCCCTTGTATGCGTCCAGGAAGCATTTGAAGGGATATCCACATAGAGACTCAATTTTCCAGTCTATCTCCGGTAGCGGGTAGCAGTCCTGTGGACATGCTTTATTGAGATCTGTAAAGTCTACGCACATCCTCCAACTGCCATCGCTCTTCTTTACCATTACTGGGTTAGAGAGCCAGTCATGGTAGTAGACTTCACGCATGATGCCTGCGTCTACTAGCTTATGTACTTCTTCCAGGATGGCTTTAGCGCGGTCTGGAGCTTGTCCGCGCTTTTTCTGTCGTATTGGAGGATATCCTTGTCGGATTTGCAGCTTATGTTCCGTGATGGAGCGTGGCACTCCTGTCATATGCTTAGGTTCCCATGCAAAAACATCCAAATTATTTTGCAAGAGTGCGCATATAGCTGACCTGCCTTTGTCAGACAGAGACCCACCAATAGATACCTGTTGATCCGGGTATTCAGGGTGAATGGCGACCGTTAGGTTAGGGACTTTGATTGCGCGCTGTTGTGGAACAACGCTTACGTCACTTGTCACTGCGTTGCATTCGTTGGGTGGTATGGTGGTATTGTAAAGAGTGACAATACCTCCTTCCACTGGGAATTTGAGCATTCCGTGCGCTGTGGATGGCACGGCGCGGATGGATGATATTCCAGGTCTCCCAATAATACCGTTATACGGAGAGGGGGATCTGATTACCATGAAGTTCATCCAGGTAGTTGTAGAGTGTGGTTTGTCACCAACTTCTACAAATAGACGTAATTGCCCCGTGGGCCATATCTTCTCCCCTGTGAAGCCGGTGAGCGGTGTTGTGGCTGGGATCAGCTGACTCTGTATCTCAGGTCGCAGCTTCTTGAAGCAGTGTTCATATATAATATTAGCGGATGCACCTCCATCGATATACATGCGACGGATGTCGTGACCCCCCGTATGTATTTCAATGGTAAGTGGATCCACCACTGCGTTGTTCGCAGTCAGGGAGGGGAAAGAGATTTCGTTTCCCTTAGAGAAACGCTGACTAACTTTTTGTCTTGTCGCGCGCGGCCATGGCTGTATCATGTAGATGATATCTGCCTTTTCTCTTGGCGTCTCTTTCTTGGCCACTGGTTTTTGTTTATCTTTCCCTTCTCTGATGTTTTTTACGAGGTGGTCCATCTTTCCTTCCCTTACCAACTTTTCAATCAATTGGCGCAGTTGGACGCAATCGTTAGTTGTGTGGCCCTTCTGTCCATGGTATTCGCAATAACCATTCCCTATACGCTTATCCTCTGGGGTGCGGATTGGTGGTGGTTTCGGGAAGTTCGCTCCTTCTGTTGCGAATATCTCCTTTGGAGTTTTTGTTAATGGGGTATACTTGTCGTTTCCCCTTCCGCCGCCTTGATTACGGTAACTCCTATTACGATTGCCGCTCTGGTCATTGGATTGTCTCCTTGACTCTTCTTGCGACCTATGGTTCGAATAGCTTTTCCTGCTATCCGCGGCGGCTTCTTCTCCTTGGACGAAAGACCTCGTGCGCTTCATGAGCTCATCGAAGGTTAGGGGAACCTTATCATTTAGCTTTTTTATCAGATCTGGGTTATTGATTGCATTCATAAAACCCGATATTTTGAGTATCTCTGGACACGCCTTGACTTTCATGCACTCGTCCTTGAAGCGTTCCATGAAAGCGCTTGTGGATTCCCCTTGTCGCTGTTTAACCCTAGCGAGTTCGACAGGGTTTCTTGCGCACTTCTTTCTTTGGGTGAAGTTTAAGCGAAACGCTCTGCGCAACTCTTCAAACCCACCAATGCTTCTGCGTGGAAGCTTACTAAACCAGTTGCGCGCATTTCCTACTAATGTGGAGTTGAACATATGGCACCACACAGGCTGTGGCCAATTTTCGATAGTAGCTGCTGATTCGAAAATTTTTAGGTGATCATCAGGATCACCTGTCCCATCATATGTTTTGACATTAGCAGGCATGCGCCTTTTCTTATTTTCAGAAAAGTCACTGATGCGCCTAGTAAACGCATCAACCTTTTGGCGACGCCAGGGGAGAGACATGTCTTCATCACCCTGGTCGCGGTATTTCCCTCTTGATTTCCAGTGTCCAGTTTCGCTGTCCGAGGAATCTCTTGAGGATGAGCGGACTCTTTTGTGACGCTTGAGTCGACTATCATCAGAGTCTGAGCTTGCTCCTCTGCGGCGCTTGCGCCGGCTATCCTCAGAGTCAGAGCTTGAGGGGCTTTCACTTGGGGAACATCGTCGCCCAAGCCTATCTTGGATTCTGCGTCTGCCAAGCCTAGCGTGGACATTGGCGCGCCGCTCCCCCTCTTCAGGCTCTTCCAGATGTTGAAGGTCGGCTGCTTCATCGTCCACAACCTTCCTTCCAATCCTGGCGAACACTGGCTGTTTACGGCTATCCCTCTCGCGTCTTTCCTTTCGGTAGCGCGGTGGGGATGCGTCAGGATTAGGGTCAAAGTTGAGTCTGGCGTGCAGACTTTGGCTTGACCTCTTCTTTGCCTCCTCTCGCATGAGCGCAGTCAAGGCTTCGTAGTTTTGAGATACGAAGTCACTTGGGGCTAATTCGGAGGCAACTCCTTCTAGCGCGATAGAGTCGGTTTCCAAAGCTGGATCCTTGTTTCGTACAGGCGCGTTGGGAGGCTCAGTGAAGTTTACTTCTGGCATGGCATGAGGTGTGCGCTCCAGTTCTATCTCACTAGTACTTGTCGTAATAGCGGGGGTAAACCTGGTAAGCGATTCCACTGCAGGAAAGACCAGATTTGGGTGCGCTCCTAGGTTTTGAGGCGTACTGGTTGTCCCAGAGGCCTGTTTAGAAGCTGCATCAGTTTGATGCTTCTTCCCTAGCAGGTCGTCCTGCGTTTTCTTCCCATGCGGACTCTTATGACTTCCGTGTTTCGTCATTCTAGTTCTTTGGCAAAATCCTTAGTGTAGGGTCCCACGGATGGCGCCACTTGTTGATACAAAAGTTGGGCGTTCCTTGATAGGGCTCCTTTTCTCGTACCAATTCGAATCTTAATGCTTGATGAGACCTGCGCACTAAGAAAAAGAACGAACACCGTTAGGCTTATCGAGGGATTGTCTCCCCCGATTATCCTCCGGCGTGAGAGTAAGTAATCGAACGTAGGGTTTAGTTTATGGTTAGGGTTTATTGAAGATCGTACATTTACCGAGGGCTTGGGTGCCCTTTATATATGCATGAAACCCTAGTGGGTTTCGTGTTCCCTACTCTTCGGCGTGTTAGCCGACATCGGGTATATAGTATATATCTTCTTTATTTAGAAGATATTCTATATATTATCCGGAAATAACTTTGGGCTTGGGCCTTGTCGACCCAAGCCGCATAACTGGTAGTCCAGTTGCGGCCCAAGCGTGGTGGGCTTAATTGTTAGTATTATTTGCTAACCGGGTTCGTGACCCGGGTATAGACTATACGTCATCATAAATACCCTTCAAAAGAACTTTACACTACTTATTAGATTCATGTAAATTAAATACTTATAGCCCTTTTCTTAAAAGGGTTAAAAAAAATACTTATATAATAGATGTTTTTAATTTGCATAACTATCTGTCTATCTGTCTCAAACATGATTTTTTTAACCGCAATACAATAATAGAGCTCTTGCAAAATGTTAGAAGAAACGAAATAATGCAAGAATTATAGACAGCAAAATATGCAAGTTTGATTGGACAAAAAGAGTCCACTAAATATGTTCACTCAGCTCGCGTACTCCAAAATTATACGAGTACTTTTTAATTTTGTCACTTTTTCACTCTATCAAGAGGACACCCAGAAGGGTATAGTAATCTTTCTTCCTCCTGATTTTATTAACCTAACAATAAGTAAGGAAAAAAGGAATTTACAGTTAGTTACAACATAGAACAAGCAAGAACGTACTGGATCAGTAGTCCGATTTTACCAACATGGTTTTATATTCCTATTCTCATGAGAAATCCATAAGTGAGAAAAGAGCTTAATGTCATCACCTATAAGAGCACACGGAGTCGTTCACTGGCTGCACATGGGTTGGTTTAACCCGCTGGGGAACACCGCTGCCGACCCAGCGGGTTGGAGTTGGCTGGTAGGCAAGCCAGCTGCTGGCTGGGTGTTTTTCTTCCCCATTCGACCGTTGAACGGTCAAAAATCCAAACGCTCCCTTATTTATTTCTTTTGCAACGGATACAAAAAAAAAATATAAAAATAAAAATAAAAAATAAAAAAATAAATAAAAATTCCTCTTTATAAACAACTAAAATCTTCACATATTAACCACAACTTTCACATATTTAACCACAAACAACTAAAATCTTCACCCCAAAATCATCACTTTTATCACAAAATGGATTCATCTTCTTCATATTGTGGTTAGCATACCTTGATGACCCAGCGGATCAGCCACCACCGATCGAGATATTGGTTTAGGTGTCTTTATGTAGTATTTTATTTTTTAATAATGATGTCGTTTATGTAGTTTTTATTTTAATTATGTTTAGGTTTATGTAATGTTTATGTCGTTTATGTAACTTTTTTTTAGTTTATTTTAATGAAATGTTTAAGTTTTTTATTATAAATGTTTGATTAAATTAAATGAAAAAAAAATTTAGGAGGGTTGAAAAAGTGATGAATGCCTAAGAATTAAGTTGGGAGGGTTGGAAGGGTAAAATGAGTTGGAGAGATGTTATTGGTGGAATTTGGGAGGGTTGAGAGGGTTGGGCTTCATGACTCCTTGTGCCCTAAATATCTTTCCTTGGAGGTTTAACATCAAAGAGAGCATGCCCATAATTTATAGATCGTTAGTATATTTCTCAATATTTATATAAAAGTTTAATTCGAAATGGATGCATCTTGATAACCTACAATATTTATTTCTTATGAATATTGAATAATAGATCTGAAACATTTTCAAATTTCTATTTCGTTTAATCCTTTTCCCGATAAACATATTATTGTTACTTTTATTTATGAGTCGAGTTATTTTAGAAACCAAACATTCCTCACATACCAAGGGACTCATCCCCACCATCCATCTAAAAAGAAATCAATGGTTGAGATTAAAAGCATTTAATATTTCACCCATTTTTTATAATTTAAATATCTCTTAAACCGTTAATCGTTAAGCGAAAATAATTACACCATCGCGACAAGCATTTAATTATCTTTCTATAGACGGGCATTTTGATATACTTTCGACAAAAAAAAAATTCATTTTTTTCACGTTTTTTTTCGTAGCCGAAAAAATCATATATGATATTACATATCATATATGATATATATGATATATCATATATGATATTACATATAATATCATATATGATATGTAATATCATATATAATATATCATATATGATATATCATATATATCATATATGATATGTAATATCATATATGATATATCATATATGATTTTTTCGGCCACGAAAAAAAACGTAAAAAAATGAAAAAAAAAATTGTCGAAAATATATCAAATTGCCTATCTATAGAAAGATAATTAAATGCTCGTCGTAACGGCATATTTTTTTTCGCTTAACGATTAACGGTTTGAAAGATATTAATATTTGAAAAAAAAGGATGAAAGTGGGTTTTTTAAATTGTTGGGATTAATCTCATCCATTAGATCAAATAAAGATGGAGGGTGGAGATTAGTCCCTTGGTATGTAAAAAAAGTTTGGTCCTCAAATGATCTTAAATCTTTATTTATTTATTTATTTTTATTTTTTTCATCATTAGCCACCTATTTCAACCTTATTTTGCAAATACCAAAATACATAATGTTAGATAATAAAGGTCAGCAAACCCGTTGGATTTTGCTCATCTAGTTGCTAGATTTTGTTTAGGTTTAGTCATTATTTATTATCTTGTAATCTTTATAGTTTATTGAATCTGAATAATATATTTTTTTGATTTCTAATGATATCAAAGGCTAGGTCGAAGATGAAGAAGAAGAAAAAGAAAGAAAAAAAGGTTCGGCTTAGTTTGCATCGATATTTATTTGTTCCAGTTATGAATTAATTTGTTCGCTACGTCCCTTCCGTCAGTTTGTATTAACCTCAAATGAAAAGGTTTTCGTTTGTTCGGTGAAAAGGAAAATGTTTAATTTGCTTGATCTTGTCGCCTGTTGTTTGCATCTACTTGTTTTTTTATTGAATTTTGGAATTAAAAAAGCGCAAATATGATATTAGTAAATCAGTTAGTGGGAAGGTGAAATTAAATACAATTAAAGAACTACCATTGCAATAGATTAGCTACTTGTTTGGTATTATTTGATTTAGTCATTTGCTCGCTTTTGGGTTTGACGTACAAGTTTGGTACTGTTCGCGACATGTAAGTGTGTTGGATCTTAATAATTGATACATGTTTTTTGATGTGTGGAACTCTCGTATGTTGATCTGGTTAGTAACAGTTGGATGATCTTTCGTATTTGTATTAGTATCCCTATCGGTATTTGGTAATCACAATTATGTTTGTTTGGGTTATAATGGATTAATGGTGTTGGTGGTGATGATGTTACAGTCTTAACTAATTCAATTATGTCTTTATACTTGTTTTGGTTTCAGAGGTGGTTTTGCATCTGGTTCTGCCTGGTTTTGTCTGCACCTGTCTGCCAGAATCTACATCTGTCTGTCTGAATCTGCATCTGTCTGTCTGAATTTGATCTGTCTGCCTGTTCTACTCTTGTTCATCTCCGTAATTATGTTGCTCTGATTTTTGGTCTGTCTATTTTAGACTTGGCTGTTGTTGCCTTGTTACAGTTTGGATTGCATTGGATTAAGACTCCGTCTAGCACTGAGTTTGAGCTCTGGGACACTCCGAAGTTGCGTGTTTAGTTTTCAGTTTTAGTTTATTTTCTTTTTGACAAACTCTCAATGTTTACCGCTGCAACATTGTGAGTTTGAGAGAGGATGTTAGATAATAAAGACCCGTAAGCCCGTTGGGTTTGACACAGCTAGTTGCTAGATTTTGTTTAGGTTTAGTCACTATTTATTCTCTTGTAATCTTCATAGTTTATTGAATCTGAACAATATATTTTTTTGGTTCCCTCTGATTTCTTCGTATAAAACCCGTGGAAATTTCTTAGACAAGGACAACCATATTCTGGAAAATTTAGATATGGATATTTGTTAGGGTATTTGGAAATACTAATTTGTCAAATATGAAATATTGAAATTTCATAGACTAAGACGTAAGAACATAGTACAAACTAGTGCAATAACACAAATACGACAAAGTATCTAACTAGAAGAACTTCTGAATAAGTACGAAAAGTACGACAAAGTATTTAAACAACAAGGCATACCGTGTAAGAGTATGTGTAGTGGGGAGAAGTGGAGAGTGGGGGGTTGTTTGTCACGTGGCATGTGAGGTATTGTAGGACTTTGTTGAAAAAGTGATGTAGTGAAGAGTGGGGGGATTGTGGGTATTATTTACAGATGAAACAAAAAAAAAATACAAAGAAAGAGTGAAGCTTAGGCGCTGTCAGAACCACCTAATCTCCATTTTTATGGCCAACAGCGCCCAGCCGTAGTAGGGGTGGGGCGCTGTTGGGGGCGCTGTTCACTCAATAACCAGGCAAACCACGCCCACTACGGATACTCTAAGACTAGTAAAACCACCCAAATAAAACAATACAAAATTACCAAAATAAAACTAAAAAATGCCACTAATTAATGAGAAATTATTACGATAATTGTGACTTAATCTCCATTGGTTGGTGACGTATCAGATAGAACATCAGGCTTCAAGTATATGTGTTTAACGAATTTTTTAATGCGTGCGCGTTGAAACATGTTTGAAACATATTAATTTTTTTAAATGAGATCTTATAAGTTTTAGTAATATCTTGATTTTAACAATAGCAATAAGAATAAATAAAAGAGTAGTTTGTAGTCCAAACTAAAAACCAAATAATACCAAAAAAAAAAAAAAAAAAAAAAAAAAAAAAAAAAAAAAAAAAAAAACGATTTTAGTATAAGATTAGACGGACATAAATATTTTTCTGGTTCGTTTTAAAGCATTTTGCGAGCTTTTCGGCATGAACGTACGGCATGTAAGGGTGGAGGGAGTGGGTTCGGCAAACTCTCGGTGAAGCTGGGTAAAACTCGGTAACACCGCCGCAAGGGGGGCGGTGATGTTCGGTGAAGGAGATAATCGGTAAGTTTTACCGAGGAGAGAGAAAGAGAGGGCAACAATTTAGTCGTTTAATTAAAAAGTAAATAACAGTAATAGGAAGATGATATTTGAATCTATGGCTTTATTGGTTTATTTATATCTCTCTGGTTATGGTGAGAGAATAGTGAGGAAGATGACAGTTTGGTGATAAAAAGTAAATAGAGAAGTAAATAATTCACAGCCACTTGATTTTATCGATCTAAACGCTTCACATTTGTATTTTTTACTATACTATAGTACACTACATGATACGGAGTAGCTGTTAGTACCTACTATCCTAAGCTATGACCCATATATACACATTTATATAGTAATAGTGAAATGGTGAAGTGTATTAAAAATATATGAAAAATAAAAGGTGATGTGGCAAATTGGTGATTAGGTGAAACCAATGCCACCAAATTGGTGAAAATTGGGGTGAATTGGTGAAGTACGTATTAAATATAGCAACAACATTATTTTACAATGTTAGGGCACTAGGAGTGGGGTGGGGAGAATTTATTATACCCCCCAAATTCAGCCAATAAACTTCAGCCAACTCATTCGCATAAATTCTCATCTCTCCCAACCTAATTCACTGGCGCCCGAAAAATTCTCATCCCTCCAATTTTTTTTTTTTTTTTTTAATATTAAACTCACAAATCTTTATCACTACATTTTTGACTTTTATTCATAGCCGACAATAAATAACCTCTTCCTAATTCACTCCAATTCCGTCACTCAACAATCATCACCATATGTCAGAACAAAAATGGAAGCCTTAGTATGCAGAAGCCTCGGAGACCCAACAATCCCACCAGACTCAACACCCACAACCGCATTAACAGTCACAACATCTCACCCAATCCCAAAACTAACATCCCCATCTTCAGTTTTAGTCAAAATCAAAGCCACTAGCTTAAACTATGCTAACAATCTTCAAGTCCTTGGCAAATACCAGGAGAAATTTGCCTTACCTTTTGTTCCTGGCTCTGATTATTCGGGTGTTGTTGTTTCTGTCGGTGAGAAAGTTGCCAAGTTTAAGGTTGGGGATTGTGTTTGTTCTTTTGCTGGGATGGGTTCTTTTGCTGAGTTTATTGTTGCTGAAGAGAAAGATTTGTGGCATAAATTCATTTATCACTACCGGTATCATATACCGTCGAGCATAAATTTTTGGCATAAATTTGATGTCGGCGGCGGTGTTACCGCCGATATCACCCATAAAATCATCCATAAATTCACCCACTCCTAGTACCCTTACTTTCAAGAATAAGGAAGTAATTAACGTACTGTGGAATAATAAACTAAAACAAAAAAAAAAAAAAAAAAAAAAAAAAAAAAAAAAAAAAAAAAAAACCCTTAAATACAATGTTTAATACAACACATTAATAATTAATATTGGAGCGATTTTAATCATTTGGAAAAGTAATGTCACAATTCGTAATTTCTGGTCATTTTTCAAACCCCGACAATTTACTATTCATCAATCACTATTCATCATTTTTGAAGTCAGTTTGAGACTTTGAGAATTCGTCAAAAATTTTACTATTCACATGATACTATTCATTCCCGGAGGGAAATCACTATTCATTGGCATCATTCATCATGTCGTAAACTTGGTTTACGGGTATTCAAATGCGCGTAACCAGTTAGGTTTAGCCGCGTATTCATGCATCATCAGTAAAAGGCACATCATACAGACTAGAGTAGTCTGCATATCATCAGTAACATCATTACCATATCAGTTCATGCATGGGTTTGTGTGATTTTCATTAACGTATGCTTAATTGTTTAATTAACGTTACCACTCAGTCATTTTTACTAACATTATACCCAATACTCACGACAATGATCCTAATACATTTTCAAACTAATTATAATGATATAGAGATTATATTATTACTTTACCCGGTGTTTTTAAATCAATCGCTATACTTTTCGTTTGACGCTTATAACTCCGTCGGTTTACGAAATTTTAATCCGATAATCATTCTAACACCCGATTCTTGCAAGGAACATGATTTTACAATTTTTACAACTTCGTCGTATCCCATTTCACCTCGTCACGAGTTATTTCTAGTTAACTCGGTACCCGATAACACTCAATGTATACACTAATCATCCAATACTTAAATAAATGGGAGACACGAGCTTTAATTAACATCAAATCTTCTTCATTTTACCCATATGTGCCGCCCCCCTCATCACCCCTAATTCTTCCAACACTTGATTGCTAAGTACATGCATTAAATGAATTTTTGGTGATTTAATTCCAACTCCACTAACACTAACACATAGCACATAAACCAACTAGCTAAAAAAAGATCCAAACCCTCCCATCTCATCCCCTATGTTCGGCCAAACCCAAGAACACCACCATAATCCATATATTTTTCAAGATCAAGTCATAATCACACTCCATTTACCTTCCTAGTTATGATTTTGTGATTAAATCTCAAGTTTCTTACTCATTTCTTACCAAAACTCATCAAATCATCAAGTAAGTTTCAAGAACACATTTTGATCATCTTATACTTTCATTTGATTCATATGTTTATGTATTTTCAAGTTATATTAGTTACACATGCAAGTTATTTATTTTTTATATACCACTTTTGAACATAAACTATCTTAATCACTAGATCTATAAGTTTCACTAATGATCTCATGAAATCCACCTAGTTTGGTGATGTTTAGGACCCCATGACACCCTAAGAAGGTGTATGGTAGGATTTGCGAACTTGTGGAGTTGATTTGAGTTAGTATGATCAAGTTTAGAACCAAGAAAATGAGTTTTTAACAATCTAAAATAGCTACTGTCCTTAAACGCCAAGTCTGGAAAAATCAGTAACTTTTAGTAAATTTTGGCCTTCATATTCAGAAATTTCATTCAAAAACGAAACCGTGGCCGCAAGAATCACTAAAAACCGACTTACAACGAAGGAGATATGATTTTTCAAAGTTAGACGACGAAAACTAATTTTCTGAAAATTTAGTTGCTGATCGCCGAGATTCAAAGGATAAAACGAGGTGTTAGATGTGATCTAGACGATCCGGCCTACTGAGATTATGTTAGTTCATGTTTATACGAAGCCGTGGATGTAAAGAACGTAGAAAACGAGCTTATAACGGCCGACTTATTCACGTTTGAAGCCCGACGTACCATATTTATTTTGACAGCCACTATTAGAAAGTGTTTTAAATATAAAAACTAGTGTTTTTGCGAAACATAATATTGTTAGCCGATTTTCTAATTGATCGAGGCGTGTACAATCAAAAGTTAAATGAAACGACATTTATACATTGTTACAAGGTTTTCAAAACGTCGAATTTGATCACTAACACATAACGTGCAATATTTCGCGACTAGTTTCACGAAACCATTTTGGACATATTTTCACAAGTTAAGGAAAATATTAAATTGCGATGAAAACGCTACATTTTGCCGATAGAACACCAAACGAGGATCGTGGTGTACCGTTTCAACATATTTATACGAAAAGTAGTTTATAACTTAACGAGACGTCAAAAGTGTATTTTTCGTCAATAAACGTTATTATTAAAACTAACAAGTGGTATCGTTAACATACGTATTTGCATGTGTTGCATTGTATCATTGCTTACATTGAATCACATCATTCATAATAGGTCGCGGTTAGAGACCGAGCTTTATTTCATCATATCCATTATTGTCATTGTTGCTATATCATATCAGGTGAGTTTTCATAGCCCCGCTTTAAATTGTTTATTGATTTCTAAACTCTCGGGGGAGAATACATTGCACCATTTTTATATGCGGACAAAAGTATCCAAACTCATTACATTGCTTAAGTTACATCATTGCCCAGATTAAAGTCCTCTTTTATTATCATGAACCGTTAATTGTTAGCAAGCGAGAGTGAGTGAATAGATCTATTGAGGGTGACTCCTCCGTTCGGGTTGGTAGCGCCAACTTGTCAAACGAACGCATTTCATTTCTGTCATATTAGAGTGATTGGCAAACACTCAGTTGGGGCATTTCATTCAGTCTAGCTTCGGGGTCATGAACTTAAGAGCTAATGTATCATTTTTGTTAGTGCAAGCAGTCTCGTTGGGGAGATTGCTAGTGCAAGCAATCTCGTTGGGGAGATTGCTAGTGCAAGCAATCTCGTTTGTTTTGATTGATGACAAACATGTAACTTGATACATAACGTAAAATGTACAAGTTACTTGTAATCTTATCTTGTCTCAACATACATTCAACATCTCTCGAGTCCTCGTATGATACAACACAGGTTCGTACATGTTTGTTATGTGGCATTATGATCAAACCCTTAACAAACCATTTAGAATGTTTAAAATACGGTTAGGTAATTAAGTATTTTAAAAAGGCTAATCATTCTACTTAGAACCTCATTTTATATGATCACTAGGATAAACATAAACATTACAAAGTTCACTAGGAATAACATATACAAGTTTACATGTTTATTTCTTAAAATGGAAACTTTATTAGTTAAATAATACCATGACATCATGCCATACATCACATATGATATCTTAGGTAGATTGTGTAATATCTTGTTTAGATTTACAAGTTACAAAGTTGACATTTGTGGATCTTGGAAGATTTGGAAAGATACACAAAGATATCTTAGCTGTCATACCCACGGATCCAAACGTTAACAAGCACGGATCCCTTTTATGGGATCCGCCGGATCCGTGGGATGATTTTCTTGTTTTCCTATAATTAGTTACACATGGTTTTAGTTGTATACATGGTTCTAGTCTTACACATAGTTTTAGTTTACACATGGTTTTAGTTTACACATGGTTTTAGTTTACACATGGTTTTAGTTGTAGACATGGTTTTAGTTTTACTATAAATACTTGCCCATTGTTACCCATTGGTTTCATCCAACTAGAACATACATTCCCTCACTCATTACACACACTTAGATCAGTAGTAAACCATGTAGATTCATACATTAATCACCCATTACATAATGATCATAATGTTACTAACTTTCATTATGTTGTAAGCATACATTGTTAATGATCCTGTGAAGCAAGCTCAAGATCATGAGACATCATCCATAGCATACTTCATGATCCACCAAGAAGATCTTAGTTGCATACATGAAGATCCATCACAACAAGTTTAGGGAGCTTGTGATCTTCATACATTGAAGGCTTCCGATCAATGGAAGTTCATATAGTGTAGGCATTCATATCCATGATATACTTATGTCATGGATCATTGTTGTAACCATCATTGTATCATTTAGATCAGTAGAGTGAGGTTAGTATTTTAGTCCTTAAAATACAAAGAGTGTTGGGAGTGGTTGTACCCTTGTAAAGAACTCGACATCTAGCTTAGTGTCGGTAAAGTAAATAGGCGACGTCAAGTTGGTTCTACCTTGTGAAAGAACCCGGTGTTTAGCTTAGTACCGGAAAAGGAAGTAAGCGACGTGTAAAGGTTTTCTCCGCCTAAGAAAGGGAGCTTGTTGATCTAGTGAAGTAACTCTCGAGTTGGGTACTCGGAGAGTGGAGTAGGGCGGAGAGGAGCTCCGTGACCGAACCACTATAAATCATCGTGTTCGTTTGCGCTTTCTTTTACTTATCTCTTTACTTTTATATTTGCATTATGTGATTGCTTGTGTTGTGATTATGTGATAATACTTGTGTGACAACTTGGTAGACATAAACTACAACAGACAGTGTTCATATTAGAACTAGCCGAATTGGAAATTTGATACAACAAGTTTTAAGTTTTAAAACGGTAAACGTATTCACCCCCCCCCTCTACGTTTTCACAATTGGCATCAGAGCGGGTTGGCTCTCATTTTCAAAACAAATGGTTTTTAAAATAGAGTAAGATCCATGTATCAAATTACCTCTGAAGCAGAACATAATATGAAAAATGTTTAGCTAAGTATACTTTGAAATTTTGTTGTTAAATATCACTTTGTATACAAGCTTGAAGGTGTTCTTGAAAAATAAAAGAAAAATGTTTCTCAAAAAGAATTTGTAAGTGTCAAATTATGTGCTCAGAACTAATTTACAAAAATACCGTTTTGAAGGGAGTGTTTGGAATAATCATTAAGTTAGTTGAAAAATCACCTCCGTAATATTTAGATAAGTCACATAGGTAGAAATGTTGTTAATATTTGTAATATATGCCTAAGATTAAGTGTAGCAAGTCCCACACAATTTCGCTATGTCAAAATATGAGTTTAGGATAATCTGTCACAGGTCTCGGCGGATCCAAATCACATAAAGGGCGGATCCCTCTAAAAGGATCCGTCAGATCCGTCGGTGCAGTACTCAGTTTTTGTCAAATTTCAAAAATTCATAACTAATTAACCGTAAGTCCGTAGGAGTCGCGCCACCTATCATTTTGAAGGGAATTAAGTCTATTTTCATTTAAAAATAGTCTCATGGCCTAGATCTAAATTGAAGTAGGTAAAACAAATCAAATACTATAACTGTTCAAAATGTTAAGTTTTATTTTGACACAGTAAGTTAAACTTTTGAGTCGAGCAATGTAAATTGGTATCCTTTGCTCATAAATATGATTTCTTTTGAAACTAAAGAATTTGGTAATATAAAGGAAACAAATTAAGCTTGGCATACATCGTCATATTTAAACGCAAAGTGACGAAAAGTATATTTTCATCTATGCTATGCTATGTGGCTAACTGTTCTATATTATTTGCATATATGTGATATGCTTGTTGATAAGTATGATTGTAATTGTTTATTTGTAATACATAAGTGTCTTGCCATGATACTTACTTGCTTGTTTATCAATTGCTTGTTTTATGCATAATAGAACATTTGCTAGATATTGTGTAATACATTGATAAACTATGTCTGTTCTACTTTTAGACTTAGATATTATTGACTGATTATATTATGTGAAAACCTTGCGTAACTTACTTAGAAATATGTACTAAGTGAAATGTCTTGAAAAGTATTGACTTGCACAAACTCTCACTTAATTGCTCAAGTATTATAATGAGTAAACATGTAATATCTTTGAAAAAGAGTGTTTGGTACAAACAATTTGAAATAATGATGTGTTGAGTTGTTATGCCTTTATGATATTATCTTGTTGTTAAACCTTCATGTGAACTAACCATATCATGCAGGACGATAACACTTTGATGTTATCAAGTTTTCGGGTTTAAGCCACTGTTTGGCTTAACTCTCATTTAAGGTAAGTTAATATGATAAGATTAAACTATGTGTGTATGTGTGTTAGAATAAACATCATTAGTAGTTTTGCATTACATATTTGCTAATAGATATGTTCCAGGAGAATTTTCGGGTCTTGGTCGAAAAAACGCGAATTTTGCATATCTCTCTGTTTGTTTTTAGTAGTTTTGTTCGGGATCCGACGGATCCCTCATTTTGGATCCGCCAAGAGTTATCGTTGGATCCGCCAGTCCAGAACCCACGGATTCCACGGCTCCCAAACTTTGGCTCCGCTTTTGTTGTCGATTGGATCCGTGGGTGTCAAAAGTAACTTTTCAAAATTCCCAGACTAATCCCAATCCTTAGATTATAGATTCTAGTTTTTGTTTAGGTTTATTCTACTGATCATTAAGTGTATTTGGATGATTGAGAATTACGTAGAACCATAAGATTGATCAAAACTCATTCACATCAAATCCAATATCCTCCCTGTCTATAAATTAGAAAGATCAGGATCCTCACTCAAGATCACTCACGCTCATCACTAAGATTCTTTTCACTGATGATTTACTCATATTAGGATTAGAACATTTCACTTGCACCTATAGGAAAATCGTCTCTAACCATAACTTCAAACTTCACAAAAAGGATCCAAGAGACCTTTCTCCATCAAGGAAGGAATCCGGAAACTTGTTTCTTGAGGTCCATGGACCACTGATCATTTGTGATCATTACACATATTCCCTGCATTCACTTGTCCTTTACTTATCCATTAGCTTGATTTGTAAATTGACAACTTCCAAACTAATCCAGACTCACTGTTTGCAAATATATCACATATTACAAACCCAACTCATGTATGTATTCATGTATGTTACCTCACTTGGTTAACATGTCATCCTTCAAGACGATTTACATCAAGTCATAACTCACACTTAGGTTATAGATGTAATTGTCAAGTCTTGTTATTCTTTTCTCAAAGTAGGATTGACAACTTAAAGTATTTCATCCGAAATATTCAAGTAAATTTGACTTACGATTGTAGTCATTAAAAGTGATATCCAAAACAATCAACTCCCAAGTATTTTAACAACGTATGTTAAAACACTTATCCTATCGCCTAAGTACACTTGTACTTTCACTATTATCCCATCACACTCACTTCTGTGATATGTCTTATACCCTAAGCCTTAGATCACATCACACACTAGTTATACCAACCAATAGATCATAAGAGTCTGTCTTCATCCTCGTTATCCATAAGAATTAGTCTTCATCACATTCAGCCCCTAAGTTTACAAACATAACCAAACACTTCATCCGCTAGTGAAACACAAGAATTAGTATCCATTCTTGTAATCTTCAACATTCATGAAACCCAAAAGTTCAACAAACTCCTTCATCACCATAATTCACGCCATTGAGTGCATTGCTCAAAAAGCCCTTAGTCCAACACTCATACCAAATCAAATGCAAGTTGAATCAACTCATCAATACCTTGCCACCTATAGAATTAGAACTTCACCATCAAATGAGCATAATGCTCACATTCATTAAATAGTACCACAAGTCATCAAAGTATTGATAATACTTTGTTTCATTAAATCTTGAATCAACATTGTAACAACTTATGTTATAATGAAATCTCAAAGCCAATCTCATACATCCCAAATAACAATCTTGAGGAGTATACAAAAGAAACTCAAGTAAGTTTATCTTGTCTAGTTATCATATTATTGAAACCTAGTTTATTTAGGATAAGTCTATCCAATTCAAATACTTTGTGTTCATATCTTCATTTAGGAAAACATGATGTTTCGGAAAAACATTATGTGTTTATTTTTCATCTTGTTAAAAAGGATAATGTATATCCTATGCATCATTATTTTCTTGCAACATGAGCGGTTATGTTACAAGAGATTTCATTACACCACATTGGGCAAATAATCTTAAAACAAACATCCACTAGTTCTATGAACTATCTTCCTTATTGAGCACTAGTTAAATCTTACTTGTTGAAAGATACCATACGTATCTATTTCATTTTAAGCGTACATTAAACCTTGGTCAAACCTTGTGCATATTCACATCTCTGGAGCATACACAAGACCTATTAAAGTTAGTAACTTTATTTAGATTCTTGTTCCAAAGAACTTTCTTCAGAACTTTCATGACATATCCCGTTACCACACACAAACACATGTCTTGATCTTAGATCACTTGCATAACTCATACTTAAACTCAACTTAAAGGATGTCACCCTTTAGATCATTCAATCTTAGATTCCAAACACAATGATTAAAATCCATCGACACATATTTGTCAAATTTACGTGTATAACATGACATCTTCATCACACTAGTTTTTATAGAAATAGTTGAGTCTCATTAAGTCATGTATTGGTGAATTATCTTGTCTTAGGAATAATTAATCAAACAAGAAGTAGATGTGATTTTTCTTTAGTTTATTAAAAAAAATCACTTGCATTACATATACGTGTATTGATTACATGATATTTGTTTGATATCTTGATGTTATCATTGTCAAATGTGTAAACCTTAGAAAGGTTTTGTCTGCATGCTTATATGCTGTATGATTTGTATGATATGTTCATTCTTTTGTTATATGCTATTTCGCAAGATTAACGTATTACTTGTTAACTCACACTTACTATATGGTGTTAGATAGTCTTTGTCTTTAGTTGACAATCATTGAGCTTTTTCGTAGGATAGTCTAAATGGTACATGCTCCTAAATGTTATAATGGTTTGCATGAATCTTAGTCTCACTTCTTTGTCACACTATTTGTTTGCCATATGTGCACTTTGTCTAAGTGGTCTTGGTATGATGAACATTTAGAAGTCATTTTATTTTATACATAGATCATTGTGTTAATTAATGGGTAAGTATGCTTAAGTGACTAAGCCTAACTTAAAAACAATTTCATAATGTAGTATCTAAAACAATGCTATCTTGCAATATGATTATTTGTCTTTATGCTATGTGGTATCTTTATGTCTATTAGTAGATTATTTGTTTTTATAAGATGTTGTCATATGATATTCACATCTTTTGTCATTAAGACTTTTGTCTTGTAGGCTGATAACAAACTATTTGTTATTTCTCTTTGTTATGCTTATTTTGCATAATTGTTATCTCATTATTGCTACTTAGATTATTAATATGTTTATGGGATCCATTTTCTTGCATATAGCTTTAAAAGCTAATATGATTAAGTTTTAGAGGTTTGAAATTTGTGTTTGGATATCTTTCAATATACCTCTCTCCAAATCGTATTGTTGCTTCCGCTCACCTAACAATATCTCCATCATCTTTTAGTTAAAACAATACATCTCCCATAAGGAAAACCACATGCCTCATCGTGCGATCATCTCGCATTGATAGAGAAGAGCTACGTAACTTCACGGATGAAGTTCTTTGTATGCTAACCAATATCCACTAAAACATTGCTAAGCTCATCGCTTTCATTAATCTGCAACATCCTAAACACTTTACCTTCATTCTTCATTAAATGCATCATAGATTATGTTGAATGTCCACCAATTAAGGAGGAGAGAAATTCATTCACATAATTGTCTTTTCGCATTAAAGAACATGTACTCATGTTTCTTACATTCCCAAATACCGACAAGTAGGTTCAAATCACTTAGTTAAATCAGTTCACAAAATCACAAAGTGTTTCTAACCTTATTAGCTCAACATCACAGCTCTGCACCAATATCTCATTAAAAGAAAAACACATCATGTGTTTGACAAACCTCTTAAATGAGATACATTAAGTCTCCTTAGAATTTGACTAGGATTAGTGAAACCAAATTAGTAGTTATAAGTGAATAGACCTTAGCATGAACCTTCGTTTGATAAAAAATGACAAAATATGACCTAATCGATGTTGGTCCCACGGAACCCTTCGATAAGAAGGACGGAACCAAAATTTTGGTTCCGCCAAATCCGCGGGTACCTGATCAGCTTTTAACCATTCAGAAACCAAACAACTTTAGGTAATCAACGAATCTAGGATTTTCATCTTAATCTCACAACTTAATTGTCTAGAACATCTTCAGTGTCTAGAACACCATCATAGGATCTCATCCTTTTTCATTCTTGTTACATATCAATCATGTCATTGTCAGTGCAAACAGAACCATCATTCTCAACATGTTAGTCCAACCAACACTCTCATCATATGATGTCATTCTCATCCACATATAGGTATCTAGTATTTCCAATTGTTACATATGGAATCTCTATTCCTAAGTGATCATTGTCTTCACTTCCTCTCATTCTCATTCAAACATTTACTATGACACGATTCATCTTTGGTAGATGATAATATCATAACCGTAACCGTCTTCAAATACTCTTATATCATTTGCTATACATTAGAGTTTATAAATTCATTGCATTCATTATAATCACCACCATCCATCACTTCTTTCACTAATCATCAATCCCATGGATTAGCGAAAAACCTACTTACATCAACCTTTAGTCATCCATTAAGTTATCATTCACTTGTAAACCAACATCATATTAACACCACTCACTTTAAGCTTTTTAACTTCACTTCATATCCTCCTCATAGGCATTGTTTTGTAGGATTTTATCATATGATATTGCTGCATCATATTTTTATTTGATTAGACAATCACAATTGGTATGTTGCTTGTGATTAGATTATTGATATGTTGCATAATATTTTTCTTTGAGATAAAATATATTGCACTAACCATTTCATTGTAGGTTCATCATCATATACGCTCGATCGTATATAGCTTACTCATCATAGGATAAAGTTTGCTTCGATTACTATTTTTTTTAGGTGCTTCTTGACAATCTCAAACCAGGAGGATTATCAGTCTAGCACTCATATTGCATCGTCTATACACATTGGTCGTATATGACTTAAGACATAGCTTCTAGTGCATTGATCTTTTGTTTTGTAGGTTCATCCTG
The DNA here is from genome assembly GCA_021014915.2 of Artemisia tridentata subsp. tridentata. Taxonomy (NCBI): domain Eukaryota; kingdom Viridiplantae; phylum Streptophyta; class Magnoliopsida; order Asterales; family Asteraceae; genus Artemisia; species Artemisia tridentata. The sequence continues at coordinate 84,931,142 of CP139502.1, read as the reverse complement.
ACGCGCTAGAGCAAGGGGGAGCTTTCGTCAAGTAGTTTTTAGGATGCATCATATACACACATTGGTGTATATCATATACTTGTCCAAGGACAAATATTGTTTTATACTAACCTTTATTTTGTAGGATTCTTCATCCTTGGATCATATACGTTGGTACCCTAGCAAATGGGGAGTATACATCAAGGGGGAGGATATCATATTCTAACTATTTTTTTTGTAGGATCATACATCTTAACCTTGTCACTCCAATTAGGGGGAGTATTATCCAAGGGGGAGCCTTAAAGTTCTCATTATCATTGCATTATCATACTTGCTACTCTAAACTAGGAGGAGTAATCACCAAGGATTGGTTACCACATTCCGCTACGCATATCTTCTTTTCGTTTCGACAAAAAAGGAGGAGATAGGTCTACATAGTCCAACATAGATTACCCACGTGTATCGTTGGCTATTTGCATTTCATTCATCATGCATTTTTCATATATATTCTTTTTATGTTGCACACCACTAACCTTGATGTAGGTTAAGAGTCTTTATTTGATCCATGGATCCGCTTACAACCTAGGAGACGCAACAACCATAGGAGATTGGGAGTAGTCTATTTAACTTCACTAGGGATGATGCAAGCTCGCCATTTCGGGGAGAAATTAAGTTAACTCCAAGGACACACCCTTTTTGCTTCGACAAAAGGGGGAGAAAGGTGTAAACGGAGAAAGTAAGTAATTATGGACACAAGGAGAAAAGGGGAGAAAGAGAAACGGACACAAGGATAAAGTAAGTAATTACGGACACAAGTAACTTTTTGCATTTTACTTTCTATCACGTTTACATATTTTGTCATCATCAAAAAGGGGGAGATTGTTAGTGCAAGCAGTCTCGTTGGGGAGATTGCTAGTGCAAGCAATCTCGTTTGTTTTGGTTGATGACAAACATGTAACTTGATACATAACGTAAAATGTACAAGTTACTTGTAATCTTATCTTGTCTCAACATACATTCAACATCTCTCGAGTCCTCGTATGATACAACACAGGTTCGTACATGTTTGTTATGTGGCATTATGATCAAACCCTTAACAAACCATTTAGAATGTTTAAAATACGGTTAGGTAATTAAGTATTTTAAAAAGGCTAATCATTCTACTTAGAACCTCATTTTATATGATCACTAGGATAAACATAAACATTACAAAGTTCACAAGGAATAACATATACAAGTTTACATGTTTATTTCTTAAAATGGAAACTTTATTAGTTAAATAATACCATGACATCATGCCATACTGATGCGTGGTTTTGCAACCTTACAACAGGTTTTACCTCTCGAGGGATCTCAAGAGGCTTACAACCCCACCAGGCAGTGTACCTGACCGATGTAGTATAGTGTAGTGGTAAGTACGGGGGATTGATCGTTCTCCACAGGGAATAGTGTTCGTTAGGTATGAAAAACTACTCTAATAGGTCTAAAGGTTGAGGAAGATTCTTTTTTGTGTTTTTATATTTTTTTATGAAAGCAAGTAAAATCTCGGGTTTGAAGGAGTGGGCGGAATTAGTTGCTAGTCAACTAACCCAAATTACTACGAATGCAAATAAAATAAAATAACAAAAATGAAAATGTTGGTGGAAACTTATGTGTAGAGAAATGTGTTCACTTAGATTTCCTTACTCCCTAACTATCTTTTACCGGTTGATTAGTGTGTATTAGTTGCGTGGATGACGGGTGTATTCCTTAATACCAATCGTGGGGTGGCGTACGTACTTCCCCAACTCTACAAGCTCCTACTTCACTCCTATGTCGAGCCGGCTAGGAAGCTCCTAACATGGGATCACTAGAATTCGCTTGTGCATTAAATACAACCATAAAAACCTTTAGTACGCATTTGGTTCATGTTTCTTAAGACGTTCAAGCAAGTTACCGAATAGGAAGTTAGCCAGTTTTCTTAAGCCTAACATAGATAAACAATCATCCAATACAACTAATAACACACTAATAACCAATAATCAATAGCTAGGTTTCATTAGATCTAAGCAAACACAAGATAAATCTAGCCTAACATGTTAAACAAAAGACAAGAACAAGATAAAATCAAACAACACATAGACATATTGAATGATTAATTGATAACTTATCTTTCAATGTAACATGGAAGATCTCAAGGCAAAAAGCCTTGAAAAAGATGCTAAAATCGTCTTAGGGTTTTCTCCCAAAAATTCCACACTAAGTTTTCCCCACTTATGACAAAGAATTGCAAAACTATATATAGATTTTTACATCTGACGGCGTCACGTTATGGAGTGTGACGCCGTCACCTCGCCGCTTTTAGGGTTCTCGGGTGACCTTCTTGACGCCGTCCCTCTTTAGCTCTCCAAAATCCGTTCTGGCTTATCAAGGCTTGACGCCGTCAGACCTTGAACGTGACGCCGTCCCTCTTTGAATTAAGCCATGACGCCCTGATCAGGTTAAAGCGTGATGCCGTCAGAATTCACATGCAATTTTCACTGGCTTATCATGAGTAAATTTCACATCCACCTTTTCTTGCCAAGCCATGACGCCGTCTGGAGTAAATCCTGACGCCGTCAAAGGTAACTTTCAGCCGATTTTTGAGACTTTGCCGTTTTCTTCACTTTTATGCTCCAAAAACGTCCAAAATGCCTCCTTTTCCAGATTTCTCCTCAAAAGTACCTAAAATGACAAAAGGAACGATTTAGGGCAATATTTGATCAAATAAATACGATTTAGGGCTTAAATGACCCCTTAAAAAGCGGTACACTTTTCGCTTCATCAAATACCCTTACACTTGAGATTTGCTTGTCCTCAAGCAAATGCGCTTTTATTCTAATCAAAATACAAGTTAGGGGTCATTTAATACTAACATAAAAGTAATTACAACAAATAATCGTTCCACTTTAATCATAATAAGCACGAAGATTATAAACTAGCACCTCACAAGTAGTGTTTAGATACTTACATCTCTCAAGTGTCATCAAAATAAATCTCATAAATGGAAACGGATAATATCTCTCACTACCTGTCATAGCAAATAGATTACCATAGGCTTGGGAAAGGATCGAAAACCTCCTCCACTAGGCGTAAGCACCTAAGATAAACTATCAAAGAGGGCTTTTAAATGGGTTATAACGTTAGGTGTAGGGAAAAGGAAAACACGGTTTTGTTGGATAAAGGATGTTTTACTGGTGGCGAGTTAAAGATCTTGATCAATTACATGTACTATACAATGTTGCTAAGCCAAGACTCGACTCAATCTTAAGCTAATGAAAGAAAATAACAAAAACATAAAATAAACATAAAATAAAACGGGATGGTAGTCCGTATGTTTTTTCTATTTTTCATTTTCTCATTTTTTTTTTTTTTTTTTTTTTCATACACTTTTGCCCTACCATCCAAAATAATACATCATAGGGGCATTGCATTCCCCTTACACTTGAACTTTTACATAACTTTACAAATAACTATTCTAATGACTCGAATTAAGATAATTGAAAAACTTGGAGTACTTTTAAAATATTTAGCACATATGGGGGTAATAAATGATGTTCTTCCCCATTACTCCATTACACTAGTACTTTACCCATGAGTCCCAATCGTCCCAAAACAATATGTACAAGGATATGACTCGACTTAGCAACCATGTAATCAATTAGATAATTAACTTGGGTTTAAACAAATGTTGTCACAATAATGCACTAAAAATGTGTGCATACAAGGTAGGCTAAGGCGATTTGGGTGTACATTTTAGTGGGGTGTAAACAAATTCTTCCTTTAAGTAAAATGCTTAAAGGTTGAAACGAAAAGATAGGCTCTGAGGGGTGTACTAGGGGTATCGTGTACTAAAAATGAGTACAACGCAAAGGGTGTGGGAGAATTACTTGACCAATGTAGCCAATGTAATTATAACAAAAACACAGGTGTAAAACAATGGGTTAATCCTAATGACTCTTATCATGTAGTAAATCTAACTACACGAATGTAGTCTCACTTGTGGCCTTGGAATGGTCCTAACGCAAGTTCTAGAATCTAAGTGCTACCGGTACACACATCATAGCATAAATGCTTTTCCTACCAATTCTAGGGGCGAACCTCACATATTTGGGGGTGGAAAATTTTTTTTTTAGTGGTACGGTTTTTGTGCTAGTCATATAACTCCTATCCGTGAGACGCTCATTAAGATCAAAGTTTCACTCCTAAATGTTGTAAAAAATTTTAGATTTGGCACTAAAATTACCCTAACAGGTATTTATCTCAGTTTTATTACCCATCTACTATTAAACAAACAAAAATCAAGCGTAATAGCATTCTCTAATCGTACTTTACCCCCTCTTACACTTAAGATGAACATTGTCCCCAATGTTCAAATAACAAGATGTAAAAGCAAAAAGTAAAAGATTGAAATCAAATACTCCCCTGATTTGCTCGGTGGATAATGAAGTTACATGGTTAAATCTTCTTCTAAGGTAATGTTGAAGCTCCAAGACTAATGCATCGCCAAAAGCTAGATTCCACATACATCTCCTTGTCCAAAATAACCTGTTAATCCTGAGAAAACAAACACGAAAACCTGCATAACATCGGCGGGATAAATCTATATATATAAGGATATAATGCTTGTGGAATGATAATTTTGCAGATTCCTGGAGATTATAAGTTATAGATTTAATAAAAACTTTTTATGAAAACAAAACTTTCAAAAATTTCTGAAAATTAAATCTGACGCCGTCAGGTTATAAACCCTGACGCCGTCAGAAATGACCTGACAAAAATTCTCATGTTAAGTTTCCGGAAAATTTTTGGAAAAACCTTTACCTTACTTCCTGGAAATCCTGCAAAACATCATTATGACTCGATACAAGCATTTGACTCAAACGAATACTAATATGTATGTTCATTTAATATTATTACGATTCATGTTCATTTGTGTTCTAATAAACCGATTTAGATTTCCCTTACACTTACCTTTTGCAAAATACCTTTATATGTAGTTAAGACGAAGTTAAAAACAAAATAAAGCATTTTCACAATTTAGTTTTGAACATGAATCAATAAGAATAAAAATTAAACACACATACGGAAACAAATAAAAACAAACAACAAATAAATAAACACAAAAAGCAAATAAAGATTGGGTTGCCTCCCAAGAAGCGCTTTTCTTTATTAACGAGTCTTGTAGCTAGACTCAAAGTCACGCTACCCTATATAAGTAAGCTCGTCATCGAGGACGTCTTTAGGGTTAAGCTTGGATTGAAGTTTCCTATTGGTCCGCTTAGTACGATATATCTTTTCAAACTTCTCTCCATCCGGGTCATACAATGTCATCTTAATATGCTATGACCCATCTCCATCTTTGGGTGGTTTGTCCCAATCCCACTTGTGATCATCCTCCTCACAAGTCCACTTATTCATCCCTAGGTTAATTGGCAAAACTCCTAGGAACTTAATCATCCTTCTAAAAACTAGAGGGTCTTCAAATGGATCCAATTCGGTGTCCCTTGCCAAGAGTTGTTCTACCGTATGTGTTCGGTTCACAAAGTCCTCTTCTAGGTAAAATGGGCGTTGGGGTCCTATGAAGCCTCTATCTATCCAAGGTCCATATCTAGATGGTCTCCTATTTAATTCTAACCAATGGGGTGTCGGTTCCTCACTAGTATCATAGGCGTGTTTCTTAACATCATAGACTGACCAAGTATCTCCTTCTCCTACCGCTATCTTAGATTCCTTACAATCAATCATAGCACTAGCGGTCGCCAAAAATCCTCTACCTATCAACAAGGGGCATGTAGGGTCGCTAACCATATCAAGGACGTGGAAATCGGCTAAAATGGTTAGTTTTCCAATGTGTACTAACACGTCCTTAACTACTCCAACCGGGTAAGCAACACTTCCATCCGCTAAACCTATTATCACCTCGGTTTCTTTAAGTTTTCCTGGTTTTAGAGAGGTGTAGAGAGGTAACGGAAGTAGGTTAAGGCTTGATCCAAGATCGGCTAATGTGTCATAAGCCTCCGAATTACCGATCTTGCAAGGTAGAACAAATAAGCCCGGATCATCTAACTTCTTAGGTAGTTTGTTTTGAACAAAGGCGGTCCCTTTTTCGCCTAACTTGAGCTTCTTTTCATCCAACTCATCAACAACCGGACTTTCAAGGTGGAGCTCCTTGAATTCTTCGTCAAGGTTTTGAGTGGGAGGTGTTTCAACTATGTTGTTGACCAATTTGGATGTCATAACTTCTTGGTCATTTGGAACGACTTGGGTTTGTTTGAAACACGTGCTCATGGAATTGACCGAATAATATTGTGGACAAGAACTAGGGGACGAAACCGATGAAATAGCGTTGACATTTAGTTTCGGGTTCTTGACCGTGTTACTAGGGAGTGCTCCCATTTCTCGGTCATTGAGGGCTTTCAACAAGGTGTCAATCTTATTGGTCATCTCGCTTTGTTTTTGTTTGAAATCGGCTTCAAACTTGGCTAAACGAGCTTCTTGAGATGCCATAAATTGAGACATCAATCCTTCAAAGCTATCGATACTACCATTGCCGGAAGGATTGTTGTTGAAATTACGGTTCGAGTTGGAACCGCTTGATTGGAAACGATTAGGTGGGTTGGAAGAATTGGTTTGTTGTGTGTTTTGGTTTTGTTTCCACCTAAGGTTCGGGTGATTTTTCCATGATGGGTTGTATGAATCACCGTAATGGTTTGGCTCGGGTTTGAAAGTGTACCACTTGTCTCCCGCTCCGTCGGTACGCGAGGATGCGTAGTCCACAAAAGCTTGTTCGGGGAGTTCCATGCAATCACGAGTGTCGTGGGGACCACTACATAATTCACATGAAGAAGTGATTTTGTTCACTTGGCTTGAAGGTTTAGGAGTCTCGTAGGATTTCATAAGAAACTTGACTTGGTCTTCAAGTTCTATGATCCTACGGTCTGAAGTGCTTGAATTGTTCGAAGGCAAAGATATTGCCTTGACCGTTTTATTCAAATCACGGGGATCACTCCAACTTTCGTTGTCATAAAGAGCAAGATCCTCTAGGAGAGCCCATGATTGTTCCGCACTTAGATCACGTAGCTTACCACCGGCCGATTGGTCAATGGTTTGCCTCGTGTAGAGATTGATATGGTCATAGAAGATTTGGACTTGGAGCCAAAGTTCTATGCCATGATGAGGGACTTTTTGGAGTAAGTCCTTGAATCGAGTCCATGCCTCGTAGAGAGTTTCACCTTGACGTTGTTGGAACATCAAGATATCATTCCTTAGCTTGGTAGTTCTTCCCGGTGGGAAAAACTGAGCAAGGAAACGAGTGGTGAGATCATCCCAAGAGGTGATGGATCCTGCGGGTTGACGTTCTAGCCACTGACTAGCTTGGTCCCGCAGAGAGAATTGGAAGAGACGCAATCGGGTCGTCTCTCGAGTGGCAACATCAAGGTCTATAGAATCAACGATTTTGAGAAAGTCCTTGAGATGTTGATTAGGATCTTCGGAACGAAGTCCATGGAATGCGCATCCGCTTTGCACCAACCGGATGGTGTCGGATCGCAAGGGTGTGACATTGGCTCCTTGAGTGAGCTCAATGGTGTTTCGATAGCCATGGTGGCTAGGACGGGAGTACTCTCCTAAAATACGGGCTCTAGGAGGTGGTGGTTGTTGTGGTGGTGGGTTGTTGGGATTAAGGATATTACCATCTTCCATGATGTCTAATGGTAATGGTTACGAACAAAGAAACGAAGAAAATAGATAGACTAAAGAAAACCTAGAAAAAGAAAATAAAAATCTCACTAGAAAGGAATCTAGTGAGTAGACCTATAAAATAAAAATTCAACCTAAACAATAACTATTCCCCGGCAGCGGCGCCAAAAACTTGATGCGTGGTTTTGCAACCTTACAACAGGTTTTACCTCTCGAGGGATCTCAAGAGGCTTACAACCCCACCAGGCAGTGTACCTGACCGATGTAGTATAGTGTAGTGGTAAGTACGGGGGATTGATCGTTCTCCACAGGGAATAGTGTTCGTTAGGTATGAAAAACTACTCTAATAGGTCTAAAGGTTGAGGAAGATTCTTTTTTGTGTTTTTATATTTTTTTATGAAAGCAAGTAAAATCTCGGGTTTGAAGGAGTGGGCGGAATTAGTTGCTAGTCAACTAACCCAAATTACTACGAATGCAAATAAAATAAAATAACAAAAATGAAAATGTTGGTGGAAACTTATGTGTAGAGAAATGTGTTCACTTAGATTTCCTTACTCCCTAACTATCTTTTACCGGTTGATTAGTGTGTATTAGTTGCGTGGATGACGGGTGTTAGGAATATGAATATTCAGTTGAAGACTCGGTCACCCCAAGTACTTATTAGATCATCATAGCTCGTAGGATTATCAGTAATATTATATAAGCTTAGTATTATTAGTATTATTAGTTTTATTAGATTAGTCGTATCTATATTTGTGGAGTGGGTCGGGGCTTTCCCCACTGTCAGCTCGCTCCACAGTCCACTAGGGACTTATTATGTAATAGTATAAATACTCCCTTCCCACCCATGGGAAGGGTTGGACCTTTCACATTAAGCTAATATCATCTTGTTTCTCTCTCTACAAAGGCTCCCAACCTCTCTCTTTCTCTCTCTAAGTTCTTACTCATTCGATCCAAGTAATAGCCTCAAACTAGTGTTTCTTGTATTGTGAATACCCTACAATTGGTATCAAGAGCCATGGTTAGGTCCATGAGAGTTGGTATTCACGGATTTGTGTAGTTCTTGAGGTTTTTCTTGTTGGTTCGATTTGTAGTTTTAAGTTTTTTTTGGATTCGGTTTGTTTAGTGGCATAAATCTCATTTTGTACTTTGTTTAGTGATTAGAAGTTGTTTTACTTTGTACTTTCTAGATTAAGATTAGTATTAGAGTGGTATTTGGTGTTTGGATTCACAGATCTAAGAACGGTGTGGTGATTTTGGAGCAATTCGTGGGTTTTTGTGGTAGTGTTCTTGAATGCGGTTTGTGTAGTTGGGACGATCTTGAACGCGGTTTGTGGTACATCGGATACGCGGTTTGTCTTTTTTACTAGTTTAGGCAAAAGGACAAACTGCATTGAAAGTGACTGATTTGGAAGTTAGTGCCAACGCGGTTTGTCTCTACGGTGCGTACGCGGTTTGTGTCTACGCGGTTTGTATATCCAGTGTGAACTCGGTTTGTCTCTTAGGTGCATACGCGGTTTGTGTCAACGCGGTTTGTATCTCCAGTTTGAACTCGGTTTGTCCCTTAGGTGCATACGCGGTTTGTGTCAACGCGGTTTGTATATTTGGTGTGAACTCGGTTTGTCTCTTAGGCACATACGCGGTTTGTGTCAACGCGGTTTGTATCTCCGGTGTGAACTCGGTTTGTCTCTTAGGCACATACGCGGTTTGTGTCAACGCGGTTTGTATCTCCTGTGTGAACTCGGTTTGTCTCTTAGGCGCATACGCGGTTTGTGTCTACGCGGTTTGTCTAGGCGGTTTGTGTCTTGGTGATTTTAGAAATTCCCGCGAAAGATTCGATTTCTCGGTTAAATCACAAGATCAGTAAAATCCCGTAGTTACTATGGCTACCACATCAAGTACATCATCAGATGATATTCAAGCAGCAGGATCTGACACTCGTCCACCTATGCTAGATAGGACGGATTATGAGTCTTGGGCACAACGAATTAGACTTTATTGCTTGGGAAAAGATAATGGTGTTAACATTCTTAAGTCAATTGACGAAGGACCTTATCAGATGGGTACCACCAGAGACGTTGTTACAACTGGTGAAGATGGGACTGTAACTTTGGGCATTGATAGACCTAGAAACTATAATGATCTTAATGAAGAAGAAAAGAAGAGGTATGATGCTGATATTAGAGCCTCAAACATAGTCATTCAAGGTCTTCCAAAGGATGTATACAAGCTCATCAATTTTAACACTGAAGCCAAGGCGGTGTGGGACAACGTTAAAATGTTGTTGGCAGGGTCAGAACTCACAAAGGAAGATCGTGAGTCACAATTGTATGATGAGTTCGAGCATTTCAAAATGAACCCAGGAGAGAATGTCACAGATTACTATGTGAGATTTCATAAGTTGGTGAATGATATGAGGATGATCAGAATGACTATGCCCAATATCCAACTTAACTCAAAGTTTGTGAACAACATGACTCCTGAATGGGACAGATTTGTTACTGCAGTCAAACTCAACAAAGGTTTAAGGGAGACTAACTATGAACAGCTGTATGCTTACCTGCAACAACATGAGAAGCATGCCGTCTATGATCGGGTGCTGAGAGAAAAGTTGAATCCTTCAACTACAAATGACCCACTGGCTTTCATGACAAATGTACAACCAACAATCCAATCATCATCCAATCCAAGCTATCACCAACTTCACTCACAAATACCTGCTATGAGTTCACAACTTGACTCAGGCTACTCTCAGACCGACAAAATGATTGACAATCTCACCAATCAAGTATCTCTACTGGTTCAACAGTTTCAAGCATCACTCCCTCAGACCAATAATCAGTTAAGGAATTCTTCCAACCCACGCAATCTAGCAATGGTGGAGGATGGGAAAATTGTGGTTCAGAATGTGCAAGGGAGAGCTGGTAGAAACATGGGTCGAGGTTATGTGCAGAATAGAGCAGGGAATGCCAATCAAGGGCAAGGGAAACAGATCAAGTGTTATAATTGTGGGGGGCTTGGACACATTGCTAGAAACTGCAATCAACCTAAACGTCCTCAGAACTCAGATTACTTCAAAGACAAGATGCTGTTAATGCAAGCTCAAGAAAATGGAGCTGTATTGGATGAGGAAGAGTTATTGTTCCTGGCAGGAGATGGAGGAAATACTTTTGATGAAGATGTGGATGAGAAACCTATTCAGGATCTAGCACTTAATGATCCTAACATCTTCAAGGCAGATGACTGTGATGCATTTGACTCTGATGTGGATGATGAACCTACTGCTCAAACAATCTTCATGGCTAACTTGTCTTCCCTGGCCTCATCTCGTCAAGCTGGTCCTTCTAATGCATCCGTGATATCTGAGGTACTAAAAATTTATGACACATATAATATTGTCGAGGGACAACAGATTCCCGAAGAAGTACATCAGGCAGTTGTTTCTGACTCAAGTGATGTTGATATGGAAAATAGCAATATTGTCTCATATGAACAGTATTTGAATAGCAACAACTCGCCTGATGTACCAAATGGTGAATCCTTTGTCAATAATGATGTGTGTGCTATGAGTAATGTATGTGCCTTAGATAATGCGGGTAATGTAGACAATGCATGTGTGTACCATGAGAACAAATTGCCTGTCCCTGATGATAACTCGATCACTAGACTAAACATCTATAAAGACCAAGTTGCTATGTATGAGCAGCGTGCTAAGTTTGAGCTTAATGATCGTGAGCAGAAATTAGAAGGTCAAATGAGTACACTTATTAAAGAGTCTAGAGCGCAAGAAGAAACATTAAAAATAGAGTTGAGTTCTTTGAAAAGTCAGCTAGAACAGTCTGTCAAACAGAAACAGGAAGCACAAAAGTGTGTAACAACACTTAAGCAAGAATTCAAACAAAAAGAAATAACTCTTTTAAATGATTTCTCTAGACTCAAAACGTTAAAAAATAAGCTTGAAGATAAGTTGTACACACAAAATCAAACCATACAAACTGCTCAAATGATTCATAAGCACAGAAAGTTGAGTGATAAGCACAGTAAAATCATGATAGGTGAACCTAAGTCAACCATCCTTAGGGACATGCAAGTGCTTCAACCATCCCTATATGATGGTAATGTGATGCTTATGCCTATTCATGACCAACCTGAGCATATCTACACTGATGAAGAGGATGAGTTGAGTGATAAAACGAGGGAAAAAATGAATGAGAAAATGAGGGATCCCGAGTGCATAGCCAGACGAATAATAATCAAACCCCATGATTATTATGAAGAAAATCGTTTGACTGTGTTTGCTCTTCAAAAGAAGTTAACACCTGAACAAATATTTTGGAAACAAGATAATGAAAAACTTAAGGTAGAAAAACTTAAGGCCAACACTCCCCTCATTAGAAAAGTTGCGTCCATAACGGTGTATCCTCCCAATACACCTAGGAATTTAGTGCCTTTGTCTCTTCCCACTGAATGCAAAACCTTTATTAGCTTATATGTGCTTTGGCAACTGTTTGCTGATTTCGATAAAACATGTAAGAAGAGAATCACACCCACTGGCATTACTGAGGGGGAAAGGTGTTTTGAACATGCAAAAAGGTGTTACTTAACTGAGGTCATGCCATTCTTTAAACTACTTAAAGAACACTTTGAAGGGTTGCAAACTGCCCTTAAAGCCGAAATAAATGAAATGAAAGTAGTGTTTAAAGATATGGAAAATGAGGTGAATGAACATGCAATAGAACTTAAGAGTCGAGAGATTGAAAGAAAAAACATACTCCTTACTAACGACAACTTGATTGCTAAATGTATTGCACAAGATGTATTTTACACTGTCACTGATTCTGCATTGTCTGCCTGTCAATTTAATGAGTTTGCTATTGCGTTAAATGTCACCCAGAATCGTGTTGTTGAGCTTGAGGGGGAGAATTTTAAATTGCTTGGAAAAATTCAAAATGATGACCATGATAATATGGTTAAACGTTTTTCAAAATTGGAAGTTGAATATCTTAATTTGCAATTGAAATATCAACATTTAAATGAAAAACATAAAATATCGAATGACAAGACATCCTTGGATGCTCCTGAATTTGATACTTATTTTGAATTAAGCAAACGAGATGAGACAATTCAAGCTCACACGAACACGATTCGACTGCTGAGGGCCCAAATTGCCCAATTGAAATCCAACAAGTGTGAAGTATATGGCACCAATAAACCTTCGTCTTCAGATGCTCAGAATTTTCAATATCAAAACACCATAAATAAGTTACATTATGAAAATGAGTGTTATCGAGAAGAAAATTCAAAGGTTAAACAACATTTCAAAGAGTTATATGATTCTATTAAAGTTACAAGAAGCAATCACAATGATCAAATAACTTCTTTGACAAATGAAATTGAGAATCTGAAGGCTCTGGTGAAAGGTAAAATGCCATGCACCACTTGTAATTGTGATGCACCAAAGGCTACTGATAGTAAAAAGTATGATGTTGATGTTGGGCGTATTCCGTTTAAGCTTAGAAATAACAGCCTTGCCCATCAAACATATCTCGATCATCTTAGAGAAGGCCTTGACACACTTCGTGAGGTAGTTGAAGAGGATAGGAATAATAAGCCACTTGATCAAGCAGTTGTCTATGCATGCAAACTCACGAAAAGGATTCAGGAAAACTTAGAATATGCCATAGGCTCAATTCCTAAGTTTAGAGGCCATAGAGATAGATTTGTTGCATCATCATCCAATGTTGAGAACAAGCATGTAGCCTTTGATCTACCACCCAAAACATCAGAACCCAACACATCATTATCAGGAAGGCATGTGACAGAAAAACAAACTAATGTTACCTTCGATGCTTCTACAGGAGTAAAAAGTGATACCCACACTTGAAGAATGTAGAAGTCCAACCTAGGAACAATAAGTTTGCAATGAGTAGGATGAATCGTGTTGATTCTAGTATCAAAAGTACTGTAATTAATTCGAATTCTAATGCTATCTGTAAAACATGCGACAATTGTTTAATTTCTGCTAATCATGATGATTGTGTTGTGTCATTCTTGATGTCTTCTGCATCACCCCATGTTAAGAATGGTAGAATAACTGAAACATGCAAGAAAGCTTGGAAAGCTACAGGAAAAACATTTGCTAGCATAGGCTATCAATGGAGACCCACTGGAAGGAAATTCAATTTAGGAAAACAGAACACGTTACCTAAAATGAATATGGATAAAATTGTGAAAGTTAAGGAATGGAGACCCACTGGAAGGAAATTCAATTTAGGAAAACAGAGACCTTTACCTAAAATGAATATGCATAAAATTGTGAAGAATAAGGAATGGAGACCAACTGGTAGAATCCTGTCTTTAGAGTCACAATGCCTTCCATCTAAGTCTTGTCCTACCTCTAGTTCTGTCTCCTCTGTAAAGACAGTTGCATCTGTGAAATCTGTGGTTCCTGAATATGTGTGTGCTGACCAAATGGACCCCAATTGCACTTGGGGATCCACATTTTTCAGTTATCCATTGTTGTCTGGTTTCAAATGCAGGTCGTACAAATCGTCCTGTGGTATTTGGACTCAGGCTGCTCAAAACATATGACTGGGGATCGCTCGCGGCTCAAGAACTTCGTGAAAAAGTTTATCGGGACAGTTAGATTTGGGAACGACCACTTTGGTGCTATTATGGGTTATGGAGATTATGTGTTTGGTAATAGTGTAATCTCAAAGGTATACTATGTGGAAGGACTAGGACACAATCTGTTTTCTGTGGGTCAATTTTGTGATTCAGATCTGGAAGTGGCTTTCAGAAAGCATACATGTTTCGTCAGAGAATTGGATGGTTTAGATCTCCTCAAGGGTAGTCGGGGCACCAATCTATACACCATATCAATTGAAGAAATGCTGAAGTCCTCTCCCATTTGCTTGCTTTCTAAAGCCTCTAAAACAAAATCATGGCTGTGGCATCGTCGTTTGAACCACTTGAACTTCGGTACCATAAATAATCTTTCCCGTAAAGATCTTGTTAGAGGGATGCCCAGACTGAAATATGAGAAAGATCATCTCTGCTCTGCATGTCAACTGGGTAAAAGCAAGAAACAAACCCACAAGCCTAAAACCATCAACACCAACTTGGAAGTTCTTCATACCCTCCACATGGATTTGTGTGGACCAATGAGAATACAAACCATAAATGGAAAGAAGTACGTTCTGGTGATAGTAGATGATTATTCTCGGTTCACATGGGTGAAGTTTTTGAGAACCAAGGACGAAACTCCAGAGGTTATCATTAAACTGATAAAACAGCTGCAAGTAAGGCTCGATAAAACTGTCAGAATCATCCGCACTGATAATGGTACGGAGTTTGTTAACCAACAACTCCGTAATTTCTATGAAAGTATTGGCATCACGCATCAGAAAAGTATCCCTCGCACTCCTCAACAGAACGGAGTGGTTGAACGAAGGAACCGTACTCTAGTGGAAGCTGCAAGAACTATGCTTATATTTTCAAAGACACCGATGTTTCTCTGGGCAGAGGCTATTGCAACAGCATGTTACACTCAAAACCGATCCCTAATTCATCCGGTTCATGAGAAGACTCCCTTCGAGTTAATTCACAACAAGAAACCAGATCTTTCCTTTCTGCGTGTGTTTGGTGCACTTTGCTATCCAACTAACGATAGTCAAGACTTGGGAAAGTTAAGAGCTAAAGCAGATATAGGTATTTTCGTTGGATACGCGCCAGACAGTAAAGGGTATCGAATCTACAATAAAAGGACCCGTAAAATCATGGAAACCATTCATGTTACGTTCGATGAGCTGAGTGAGCTACCTGTTTCAGGACAAATCAGTTCTGGACCCGATCTTCACCTTTTGTCTCCTGGACCCATTAGTTCAGGACTTGTACAGAATTCCACGCCTGCAGATTCTTATGTGCCACCTACATGTGAGGAGTTGAAGAAGTTATTCGATCCTATGTTTGATGAATACTTTGAGCCAACGAATGGAACCATCCCGAGTGAACCAGCTATAATTCCTATGGATGAGGTTCAAGCCCCACAAGGTTCAGAAGGCCCTGCAGCTTCAGTATCAGTCAGTCACAATGCTCCAATCCAAAGTCGAACCAAAAGCTGCCAAAGAAGCAATGACTAAAGATTGCTGGTTCCAGGCTATGCAGGATGAAATCCATGAATTTGATCGACTTGAAGTATGGGAATTAGTGCCTCCTCCAGAGCTTGCAATGATCATTGCTTTAAAGTGGATCTTCAAAGTGAAGCTTGATGAGTATGGTGATGTATTAAAGAACAAGGCACGGCTAGTTGCTAAAGGGTTCAGACAAGAAGAGGGCATTGATTTTGAAGAATCGTTTGCTCCGGTTGCTAGAATTGAAGCTATAAGAATCTTCCTGGCAAATGCTGCTAGTCGAAATATGATAGTCTACCAAATGGATGTCAAAACGGCATTCTTGAATGGCGACTTAAAGGAAGAAGTTTATGTGAGTCAACCAGAAGGATTCGTGGATACTGAACATCCTACTCATGTTTACCGCTTGAAGAAGGCTCTTTATGGGTTAAAACAGGCGCCAAGGGCATGGTACGATACATTGTCCAAGTTCCTCCTAGTGAACGGATTCTCCAAAGGTGTTGTTGATCCTACACTATTCACCAGGAAGTCAAGAAACCATCTACTACTAGTTCAGATATATGTAGATGATATCATCTTTGCTTCAACAGATCCTAGTGAATGTGATAGTTTTTCAAAAGAGATGAATTCCAAGTTCTAAATGTCTATGATGGGACAAATGTCATTCTTCTTAGGATTACAAGTCTCTCAAAGTCCCGGTGGCATATTCATTAATCAATCCAAATACGCCAATGAGATCTTGAAAAAGTTTGGATTTCATTCAAGTGAACCTGTTGACACTCCCATGGTTGATAGAACGAAGCTGGATGAAGATCCTTCAGGGATTCCAGTGGATATAACGCAATATCGAAGCATGATTGGATCTTTGATGTACATCACGGCTAGCAGACCAGATCTTCTGTTTGCTGTATGTATGTGTGCTCGGTATCAATCCAGACCAACCAAGAAACATGTTGAAGCAGTAAAACGGATCTTCCGATATCTTCAAGGCACGGTTCATATGGGTCTTTGGTATCCTAAGGACACTGCAATGGAGTTAACGGCTTACGCAGATGCAGATCATGCGGGATGTCAAGACACTCGTCGAAGTACTTCAGGAGGAGCTCAATTTTTAGGGGAAAAGTTGGTTAGTTGGTCTTCTAAGAAGCAGATGAGTACTTCAATATCATCTACTGAAGCTGAGTACATTGCTATGTCTGCATGTTGTGCACAAATCCTTTGGATGCGATCACAGCTTTCGGACTATGGATTCTCATACAACAAAATTCCCCTATATTGTGACAACAAAAGCGCCATTGCTCTTTGTTGTAACAATGTTCAGCACTCCAGGTCAAAACACATCGACATCAGGCATCACTTCATCAGGGAACAGGTGGAAAAAGGAATTGTGGAACTATACTTCGTGAGGACAGAGTTTCAGTTAGCTGACATCTTCACCAAGGCCCTCCCAAGAGAAAGGTTTCAGTTTATTCTTCCACGCCTTGGCATGAAAAGCATGACTCCTGAAACCCTCAAGTGTCTTCAGGAAGAAAAGGAGGAGTAAAGGATTGTCTTCTTATATCCTTGTACATAGTTGTATATATCTTAAATCAAAAAGAAAAACACAAAAATATAAAACCTATAAAAAACCATAAAAATCGAAAAAATCAGAAAATACCAAAAATAGTTCTACCTAGGCATGTCTTCTGTTTATCGATAACATTTACGTATCTAGAAATGTCATTCAACAATGGCACGGATTCTTAAATGAAGCTCGAGCAGAAGTTATACTAATCAGTTAAAACATGTCTTAATGGCTTGCAGTTACTTCATACTGCAACCCGCGCTGTACAATGGGGAAAGCATGTCGCCAAAAAGACAGCTGTTCCTCCAACCGGGTGATGTTCACCTGGGCATGGATTACTTTACATCCATGTTTCCCCGACTTGATGTACGTTTCAGTGCATCACTTCGTATATAAGAAGAGAAGTCTTCTTTTCATCAAGATTCGTTATCTTGTTTGATCCTTCAAGAGAGTCTTGATGTTACACAAGGTGGTAAATTGAACTAAATTTCCACAAATACCCGTCGCTCAATTGAATGACTACAGCTCTTTTAATGGAAAACGGGTCATTAATTGAGGGGGAGCATATTTGTTCAAATTTCCGACACCTTGCCAAATTTGTGCAAACATCAGCAGTGACACTCTCTCGTTGTTTCAGGGGGAGCATAGTATGCTCCAAAATCAGAATACATTTAAACCTGACCACATTTTCTCCCAAAATTTTCTGAACTTATTTAAATCAATTGGGATCTCAAATCTCAAATGGTTTGAAATTTTTGATCGGGGGAGAGAATGTGATTTAAATATGAAATTCTGATAAAATGTGATGATTTGGAAGTAAATGTAAGCTCTCCCGTATGTGCTAAACCATTTTGTATATCAAGGCACACATTGAGGGGGAGCAAAATGTTTTGGTCATAAAAGCAAGCTCTTCCATATGTGCGAAAATCTTTCTTATATCAATGCACATATTGAGGGGGAGCAAATGGTTTTAACAAAACAAAGGATTTGGCATCTCACGTGAGCAAGGCTCAGATTTCACCAATGAATTGACGAAACTTGAATTGCCATCAATCGAAAGGATACGTCTTGGCCGGGTAATAATTTCAAGCTGGTTTAACCAGTGATGTAAGCGTGTCTCGAAAAAGATGTATCTGAGTAGAGTGTACCGTTTCGAGAAACTTTCTGTGGACTTGACCAGGCCGGGTAATAATTTCAAGCTAGTCTAACTAGTAATGTAAGCGTGTCTCGAATCGGTCATGTTCACTGAAAGTGGATCAATTCAAAAAGTGCGAGCTCTACCTAACATGTGCAAATTTATAAAACTATCACTCGAGCACATGTTGAGGGGGAGCATTTGAAAAATATAAAACTCTCAAGTGTTTGCAAAAATGTGTTTCAAAATCATGAACACTTTGAGAGATTTTTCAAGGATTTGGTTTGGCAATCATGGATGAATATCAAAGACCGACCATTTTTATTTAACGCATGGAGTTATAAGGATGGTTAGGTTAGGTTCAAGTTCCCATGATCCCGCCAGAGCCGGAGGGATCTACCCAGGGATAATCCACTAGTTAGTGTAGAAGTCCTTAGGTATGATTAAAAAGGAGAAAAGTGGATAAGGGAAAAGTGCCGACTGAGATGGAGCTAGTACTGGAACAAACCCAACAAGGTGCTAGTTATGAAGTCTCGGTAAGCACTGAAGGGGTTGAAGAATGAAAAAGAATTGTAAAGATAAAGGGTGAAAAGAAATAGCCCTCCTTACAACTTAGGCAGAAACCGGGTCAATACATATGCTGTCAGAATCACTTAGTTGATTGCTGGCATTGAAGACAAAGTATCATGGACCCAGTGATACGCTGCACAACCCTCTCTAGCCACTCAAGGTCCCTCAAAGGATTCTTGTTTCAATTGTCACGGAGCTCAATACATTCCTATCGTCTCTCTCACTCCGAGTTAGATGATATTGAATAGGTGGCAGTTCTCTCCAGCCTCCGCTCACTAAATCAAAACGCACTATAGAGTCTAGAGCCACGAGACGCATAATAAGATCTCATAGGGACACGAATTACTTCTACATTGGTAGTTCAACATTAAGAACACCAGATTTAAACTTATGAGTCCTACGCAGATCTTAGCAATCTGCCAGAACATTCATAAGAGAACTTACAAATGTAATTCTCAATGATTGAATGGAAATTCCTGCCAGGGTCAACATCAAGCAGCCCTGAAAGTAGGTCACTTCGGTAATTCCTCGTGGATTACGCTTAGTGGTCGCGGCGGTTTCAACCGGTCTACAGTCGTGGATTGATCTCCAGCGACTCACCTAACCGTTGATTTACTACGGTAAAATCTTAAAAAGCCCTCTGTGGGTTTTCGATTAGGAACGGTCTTGGTAAGGATTAGAGAGAGTTTTCACACTATGCTGTTGACTATCTCAAAGTCCAAACTTGTAAGTACCGGTCGAATTATTGCTAACTGTCGTATGCAGGAATTTCTGGCGGTTGTTGCTGTGGAACGCTGTAGCTGGTTGCTGTTGTAGCTGGTTGCAGAAAAGATGCCAATCCATCACCACATGTTCACATCACATCATCATCAAAGAAGTCATGATCACCCTAAAAGACCTTCAACACAGCTTCTGCTAACTCTGATGCTGAAGATCATGACTCCATATCGTGTGAGCATGTCGACTCTAAGTATATTTCATCACATGGAGTATTACTACTGAAAGATGACTTGGAGACTCAAGAGGAATGATAATTTCAAAGATTACTCAAAGTTCATCCAAGACAAAAGAGAAGTCATCTTCGGATCACTGATGTTTGCACAACAATCGTTGATATTGAAGATTCAATGATTACGAGCTATGATGTCAAGATCCAAGGAAAAAGTACTGAATTTCAGAGCATTACTTCTGGGGTGACCTCCCTTAGGGGGAGATTGTTAGGAATATGAATATTCAGTTGAAGACTCGGTCACCCCAAGTACTTATTAGATCATCATAGCTCGTAGGATTATCAGTAATATTATATAAGCTTAGTATTATTAGTATTATTAGTTTTATTAGATTAGTCGTATCTATATTTGTGGAGTGGGTCGGGGCTTTCCCCACTGTCAGCTCGCTCCACAGTCCACTAGGGACATATTATGTAATAGTATAAATACTCCCTTCCCACCCATGGGAAGGGTTGGACCTTTCACATTAAGCTAATATCATCTTGTTTCTCTCTCTACAAAGGCTCCCAACCTCTCTCTTTCTCTCTCTAAGTTCTTACTCATTCGATCCAAGTAATAGCCTCAAACTAGTGATTCTTGTATTGTGAATACCCTACAACGGGTGTATTCCTTAATACCAATCGTGGGGTGGCGTACGTACTTCCCCAACTCTACAAGCTCCTACTTCACTCCTATGTCGAGCCGGCTAGGAAGCTCCTAACATGGGATCACTAGAATTCGCTCATGCGTTAAATACAACCATAAAAACCTTTAGTACGCATTTGGTTCATGTTTCTTAAGACGTTCAAGCAAGTTACCGTATAGGAAGTTAGCCAGTTTTCTTAAGCCTAACATAGATAAACAATCATCCAATACAACTAATAACACACTAATAACCAATAATCAATAGCTAGGTTTCATTAGATCTAAGCAAACACAAGATAAATCTAGCCTAACATGTTAAACAAAAGACAAGAACAAGATAAAATCAAACAACACATAGACATATTGAATGATTAATTGATAACTTATCTTTCAATGTAACATGGAAGATCTCAAGGCAAAAAGCCTTGAAAAAGATGCTAAAATCGTCTTAGGGTTTTCTCCCAAAAATTCCACACTAAGTTTTCCCCACTTATGACAAAGAATTGCAAAACTATATATAGATTTTTACATCTGACGGCGTCACGTTATGGAGTGTGACGCCGTTACCTCGCCGCTTTTAGGGTTCTCGGGTGACCTTCTTGACGCCGTCCCTCTTTAGCTCTCCAAAATCCGTTCTGGCTTATCAAGGCTTGACGCCGTCAGACCTTGAACGTGACGCCGTCCCTCTTTGAATTAAGCCGTGACGCCCTTGATCAGGTTAAAGCGTGACGCCGTCAGAATTCACATGCAATTTTCACTGGCTTATCATGAATAAATTTCACATCCACCTTTTCTTGCCAAGCCATGACGCCGTCTGGAGTAAATCCTGACGCCGTCAAAGGTAACTTTCAGCCGATTTTTGAGACTTTGCCGTTTTCTTCACTTTTATGCTCCAAAAACGTCCAAAATGCCTCCTTTTCCAGATTTCTCCTCAAAAGTACCTAAAATGACAAAAGGAACGATTTAGGGCAATATTTGATCAAATAAATACGATTTAGGGCTTAAATGACCCCTTAAAAGCGGTACACTTTTCGCTTCATCACATACATCACATATGATATCTTAGGTAGATTGTGTAATATCTTGTTTAGATTTACAAGTTACAAAGTTGACATTTGTGGATCTTGGAAGATTTGGAAAGATACACAAAGATATCTTAGCTGTCATACCCACGGATCCAAACGTTAACAAGCACGGATCCCTTTTATGGGATCCGCCGGATCCGTGGGATGATTTTCTTGTTTTCCTATAATTAGTTACACATGGTTTTAGTTGTATACATGGTTCTAGTCTTACACATAGTTTTAGTTTACACATGGTTTTAGTTTACACATGGTTTTAGTTTACACATGGTTTTAGTTGTAGACATGGTTTTAGTTTTACTATAAATACTTGCCCATTGTTACCCATTGGTTTCATCCAACTAGAACATACATTCCCTCACTCATTACACACACTTAGATCAGTAGTAAACCATGTAGATTCATACATTAATCACCCATTACATAATGATCATAATGTTACTAACTTTCATTATGTTGTAAGCATACATTGTTAATGATCCTGTGAAGCAAGCTCAAGATCATGAGACATCATCCATAGCATACTTCATGATCCACCAAGAAGATCTTAGTTGCATACATGAAGATCCATCACAACAAGTTTAGGGAGCTTGTGATCTTCATACATTGAAGGCTTCCGATCAATGGAAGTTCATATAGTGTAGGCATTCATATCCATGATATACTTATGTCATGGATCATTGTTGTAACCATCATTGTATCATTTAGATCAGTAGAGTGAGGTTAGTATTTTAGTCCTTAAAATACAAAGAGTGTTGGGAGTGGTTGTACCCTTGTAAAGAACTCGACATCTAGCTTAGTGTCGGTAAAGTAAATATGCGACGTCAGGTTGGTTCTACCTTGTGAAAGAACCCGGTGTTTAGCTTAGTACCGGAAAAGGAAGTAAGCGACGTGTAAAGGTTTTCTCCGCCTAAGAAAGGGAGCTTGTTGATCTAGTGAAGTAACTCTCGAGTTGGGTACTCGGAGAGTGGAGTAGGGCGGAGAGGAGCTCCGTGACCGAACCACTATAAATCATCGTGTTCGGTTTGCGCTTTCTTTTACTTATCTCTTTACTTTTATATTTGCATTATGTGATTGCTTGTGTTGTGATTATGTGATAATACTTGTGTGACAACTTGGTAGACATAAACTACAACAGACAGTGTTCATATTAGAACTAGCCGAATTGGAAATTTGATACAACAAGTTTTAAGTTTTAAAACGGTAAACGTATTCACCCCCCCCCCTCTACGTTTTCACAATTTTTATGTGGCATTGTTTTGTCATACACTTTATACTTGTGGTATCCGTACAACATTTCATTTACATAAACCTATGATCTCACCAACATTTTTGTTGACCATTTTTAGCAATGTATTTTTAGGTAATTAAGGTATCGCATGTTGGCTTGCATATGGACATCATGGAGTCACGGAGTCGACGCGTCTCACTTTATATTTTATGCACTTATCCATCGTTTGAATTGTATGAACTTGTTTTCTGAAAACTTGTTTCACCTTTTGGGACCTAGCTTTGTAACTCTGAATGTTTTTAAATAATCAAACGATGTATTTTCTAAACGACACTTTAGGTCGTTCAATATAACTGCAACTTTAGTGCTATGACCAGTCGCGCCCCTGAAGGCTTCATTCCGCTGCAAGTCACGAAATTTGGGGGTGTGACAGATTGGTACCAGAGCAAAGGTTATAGCGAACTAGGTTGTCCA
The DNA here is from genome assembly GCA_021014915.2 of Artemisia tridentata subsp. tridentata. NCBI lineage: Eukaryota > Viridiplantae > Streptophyta > Magnoliopsida > Asterales > Asteraceae > Artemisia > Artemisia tridentata. The sequence goes on along the minus strand of CP139502.1, from coordinate 84,907,622 downwards.
TTATATCTAGACTATAGCTGCACCATCATAGCATCTCATCATTGTAGCGTAAGTGCATATTCATTATATCACATGTAGTGATTGCGATTTCATACATATATCATTTCATCATAACTCACATTATGTAAATGTTTATTTACTTTTATTTCACATCTATTGTCTCAGTGATGTCTTCGGATTCACACCCTATTGTTATCTCATCGGACTCTGAGTCGGACGATACTTCCTCACTACCCTCCATCATACTAGAGTCTGTTACATCATCCCCGGTACCCACTATCATTTTGTCATCAGTGGAGCCTACTCCACAGTCTTCACCTGTGATGTCAGAGGCCGAGACAGAACCCTTTGAGGAGGGGGAAGTCGTGCCTACCCCACCACTGTCACCTGTGATCCGTCGTGGTCCCAGAGTTGTTCCAGTTATCCAGCCAGGAGAGTTTGTACCCTATGGTCGAGTTTACCGTACATATCCAGGTGGGCCGCGCATGAAGCGCACTGCTGCTAAGCGGGTTCATCGTCTCACTGTCAGGTCACCAGCTGCATTTGTATCCCTACCACCACCATTATCACCCTTACCATCCTTATCATCATTGTCTCCACCATTGCCATCTCTATCAGCACCAGTTCATCTCTGGGGTGAACGCAGGGATCCTACTCCTATGTCAGACCTACCGCTCAAGAAGCGGGCACGTCTTGATATTCCATCACCAGATACTTCAGATGCCACAGAGACAGCACCACCCAGCAGATTCGAGGTTGGTGAGAGCTCGAGGGCTGCTGCTGACAGACTGCTTACTGCTGCTACATTTGACTCGCGACTAGATCAGCTTCAGGGAGAGATTGACAGGGCATTAGCTCATTTAGATGAGACCCCAGTTAGCCGTATTGATGCTATTGAGGGGGAGGTCGAGGGATTGATCCAGGGCAGGGTTGCCATTGATGTGTCACACCAGGGTTTAGTGGCTCGTCAGTTAGAGAGTTCAGAGCATATCACCGAGCTGAGGCAGGAGATGCCTGAGTTGTTCGACAGGGCACAGATGTCCCAGGATGAGCATCATCGCCAGGCCGGTGAGTTATCTTCAGTTCAGGCTAAGATGTCTGCATCAGAGACTAGGGAGACTGATCTCCAGCTTCGAGTTCTGCACCTAGAGGAGATCGTTGTTGCGATGTCTAGGGATCTTCAGAGGATTTTCCACAGGCTAGACGGAGTACCCGGAGGAGGTGCCTAGTGTTAGACCCTTATCATGTAGCTTGTACATTATTATCCTAGTCCTAGGGTGTGGGACATAGTTAGGACTTGTTGTCTTTTGCTTGTAGTACAAACAAATATATCAAGTGTGACTTTACTATGCAGGATTTTCATTGTGTTATTTTATGATATCGGTCTGCGTAACCGAAATTTTCATGTATTATATTCATGTGCGTTGTAATTATATTTATGATGTTTCGTTGTGGTTTCATTGTATTTATACATGCTGTGGTTGTATTTATACGTGTTGTGGATGTATATACATGTTGTGGTTGTATATATTGTGTATGATGATCGTTTTCTATTGTGGATTCTCATTGTTGTTATCTTTTGTGATTTTGAAGAATTATGCCTCCCAAAAGAGCCACTACTGCTATGACACCAGCTGAAGTCAGAAAGCTTGTTGCCGACAATATAGAGGCAGCATTGGTTACAGAAAGAGCTGCCTTAGCTGCAGCTGCTGCTGAAGCCGCTTCGCGGAAGCCGCAGGAACAAATACCAATGGTACAAATGGTCGTAAATGTACGTACAAGGATTTCAAGAGTGGTGATCCGGAAAAATTCAAAGGCACTGAAGGAGCCACTGCCATGATCCGATGGTTTGAAAAGACAGAATCAGTATTCCTTCTATGCAACTGTCCGGAGGACAGCAAGGTTAAGTTTGCTACTAGTGCACTCGTTGGGGAAGCTATGTCATGGTGGAATTCATATGCAAAGCCCATGGGAATGGAAAATGCTCACAAGATTACATGGGACGAATTCAAGAAGTTGTTGTTAGTGCAAATATTACGATATTTAAACTAAACGGTTTCTTCGATTTTAATAATGACAAACATGTAACTTGTAATACATAACGTAAAATGTGCAAGTTACTTGTAAACACAAAACGTCAATGCATACTTATATCAACACCTCCCGACGTCTCAAGTATGCTTCAACGAAGTCGTAGATTTCCATCTCGACATAAATCACTCAAGGTATGGACAAACAAATCTACTACTTGACAAATGATCAAAGGATTTTATTTTTCTAAACTTCACATTTTTAATGTGACAAAACATTTTTTTCAAAAATATATTTCACAAATTATTTTTGAATTAAAAAGAAATGTTTTATTTTAAAAAATATGTTTGAAAAACCCAATAGTCAAATTTCCCCCCAAAACAGCTCCTAACTTCCCCAAATAAACCTTCCCCACAAAAGACAAAAAAAGGGAGCGTCCACGGCACCGTTAAGTATGGACGGCTCCACTAAATTTAGTGGAGCCGTCGGGTATTTAGTGGAGCCGTGGGTCTGTAACGGTCAGATTTTCCCTTGCCTATAAATAGTGGACCATTCCACACTTCCAACTTGATTTTTCCAGTCCTTTTTCTCTGGTCTAATCCCTCCTCACTTAGATGACTTTCTTTGATCATTTGGAGAGTCTTAGGTTGTTTAAGAGTGATCCAATCATCCACTCAAGTGATCCTCTTCATTCCTCTTGATTAGCAAGAGAAGAACACAAAGTATCCAAGTAGATACAAAGTGTTATCATTCCTCTTCATTTGCAAGAGAAGAACTCAAGGTATCCAAGAAGATACAAGAGTTGGAGTTGTTAGGTCTTGTAACATTTGTTACACTCTTGATTGTATCATAGCATACATCAAGATTATTTTTCTTTTGTGAGAGAGTGAGTCAAGATCATTGTGATCTTAAGAGATAGTGAAGATCTCTTGAAGCCATTGGGCTTGTGTGATTGATCATGTGGATCAAGGGTAGATCGGGTAGATCGTGGTAGATTGGTGCTAGCTAAGATTAGCACTCGACATCTAGCTTAGTGTCGGAAATAGGATAAGCGACGTGTATGGTGTAGATCATGGTAGATTGGTGCTAGCTAAGATTAGCACTCGACATCTAGCTTAGTGTCGGAAATAAGATAAGCGATGTGTATGGTGTAGATCGGGTAGATCGTGGTACATTGGTGCTAGCTAAGATTAGCACTCGACATCTAGCTTAGTGTCGGAAAATAAGTTAAGCGACGTGTACGGTTTTCTCCGCCTGAAGGGAGTTTGTAGATTAGTGAAGTAACTCTCGAGTTGGGTACTCGGGGAGTGGAGTAGGGCGAAGAGGAGCTTCGTGACCGAACCACTATAAATCACCGTGTCCGGTTTGCGCCTTCTTACTTATCTCTTTACTTTCATTTCATTCTTTATTGCATTATATTTATATTTGCATTGCATTTATATTTGTGTGGCTAGTTGCTTATTTTATGTTGATTAAGTATGTGTCATGGTTTGAATGTGCTTGTGTCGTAGCTTACTATATTCATCTCTAGATGTTATATGACCACAGTTGACACTTTTCATATTGCGTCACACTTGATCGGGTGTTTGATACAAAAAGATTTTAAGTTTTTAATGGAAACGTATTCACCCCCCCTCTACGGTTTCCACAATTGGTACCAGAGCCACGTCGCTCAAATTTTTAAAACAAATGGTTTTCAAAATTGAGTACGATCCATGTATCAAATTACCTATGAAGGTGATAAAATATGAAAAGTATTTAGTTATTTAATACTTACAAGTTTTGTTGTCAAGTATACTTTGTCATACTAGCTTGAAGGTTTTCTTAAACCGCTAAATGAATAGTGTTTTTAAGTGTCCGGTCATGTTTTCAGAACGAGTCATTAAGTCATGCAGTTCTGAATCAGAAAACAGACCACGGTACCACTAAATATTGTACGGTACCGTTATATTTAATGGTACCGTGAGTCATTTAATGGTGCCGTGCATCAGTTTGTCTGTTTTTCACTTTTGGTTCATTTTCAGAAATCCATATAAAATCAACCATAAGTCTGTACGAGTCGTGTCGCCCATTATTTTAAACAATGTTGAGTCTACTTTCATTTGAGAAATAATTTTATGAATTAGTTCTAAATGAAAGCATATTAAAGTCCATGATTTTTGACTAAAGGTCTTCTGGTCACACAGTTTGCGTAAATTTTTGGTCAAACTGAAAAAGGGCGATTCAACTTTTAAACCTTGACGTGTTTTCAAAGTGACTCAGCAAAAATCTTTGAAATGGGGAGAAAACCAATTCATTGTCAAATAAAATCAAGCTTAGTATACATTTTTATACCTAATACACAAAATGACGATAAGTTTTTTTTTTTTTTTTTTTTAATTTTTTATTATTTATTTTTTTTTTGTGTGTGTGTGTTAAGCTAAATTGCTATTTGCTTATTATAGTTTTCAGGTTTATGCATTTATAAGGCTCATGCTAAATCACTTGCACTATATTAAGTAATTAGTTTGCATTGCATATAGGCATCAACCATTTTTCTTGCATTTGTTGCAAGTTTTCAAAATGGTTCAGTAACCTTCTTAGGAATAGAAACTAAGTTGGTAGATCATGTGTGTCGAAAGATATTGTCTTACACAATTATTTTTCCAAAGGTTTAAGTGTAAAAAGTATATCACCCCAAAATACTTAACACTTTCATAAAATCCGTAACATGATCTTTAAAACATTACATCATTTTGTCTTGTTTGACCATGGGTTGTCTAAACAAGATAAAAAGTCATTTTAATACATTAGTATTTATGTAAAAGAAAATGTATTAAACTTGCATCGATTTAACACACATACAAAATGTTTTAAACATTTAGTATTTTACGTATGTTGTATAAAAATAGTTAAGATGATTATTTTTATACTAATGAGGTGTCGAAAAACTAAAAGTATTTTACTTAATAATATAAATAGTTTTTCTCAAATAAAAATAAATGACAATATCGAAGTAGTAACTTAATATGTCATTAACCTCACACATACAAGTAGTATTAAAATAAATGGAACACACTCCTTAAATTTTTATTTTCTTTTTAAAAGGAGTGATCGTGAGGGTCAAGAAAGATTTCGAGTACATATCAATTCATTATTCAAATTATGATTGATATCATCATCGAATCTAATTGACAAGTTTTTGAGTGTGGACATGAAATTGGAGTCATTATTTGTTTAGCTTCAAGATAACATCAAAACATGATGAAACATATTATCTTGAATCTACATACTCAATCACACTCGATTGTTATGAAAATAATGACGTCCTCTCAAGACGAAAATAATATGCATCGGACAATAACTCACACTTTGTGTTGAAGATGCCATGTTAAGTCTTCTTGTCCAATGGTTGTGTTCCAAACTTTAAACTAACATGTTTAAAAGATGCATAAAATACACAACCAAGTAGGATTGACAACTTGGATGTTTCATCCGAAATATACAAGTAATTTACATTGCAATGCAATTGGTAAATGTGTCATTTCCGAAAAACCAAACACGAGCAAACAAACAACATATGTAAACTTTGCTCATGAATAAATCAACACTTAAAGCCACATGTCTAGTAAAAGTGTCACACATAATATGTTATTAACTATTATGTAAGTCATCAATCTTTGAGAATATCACATGTATGTCTCTTATCAAAAGATTGACAAAAGATAACCTATATCTCATGCATCTTATTTTCTTTGTAACATGAATGGTTATGTTACAAGAGAATACATTGCATCCTGTTAACAAATATAGGATATTAGAGTTGAATAATAACCCAATACAACATGTGTCATTGCATAAACAAGTAAAATTGGTCATACACTAAAATACTTGTTTCATAAAGCATTCTTAAGAGTGATAAGTTTCCTCTTAGAAAAGCATATTTGTTGAAATATACAATATGTCTCATTTTTAATATAATGCTCACAAGATCTATTGAGGTATGTAACATTCACTAGATTCTTTCTCAAGATATGCAATGGAGCATTCTTGAAACACACACGATGTAATAGGTTCTACATTGTATCACATTAGAGTGTCTCTTGGTTCTTGGAAACCAAATCATGTTAAAATAACATGTAACAACTCAACAAACAATGATAATGTCCAAGAGATCATAAAATACACCATCTTCAACAAATAACCTCTAAATCTCAAATACGAAATTAAAAATATTTCGCTTGCCTTTGTTAGGAGTTGTGTAAGACATGTCATTCTCTTAACCAAATTTGAATGTGTGGATTGGTTGAGTCATATTAGGCCATATATTAGCGAAACAAGCTAATATCATCTTTGCTATACTTCGATAGGCAAATATGGGAATTTGAATTTTTCTAACATGAGAATGACTACTGGAGAACCTATCGCACTAGAAATTCAATTTGACCTAACGGTTGAATTGCTTCCAGGAGAGAAGTTGGGTTCGTGTATAACCCGTAAAAATGGTCGTGTTTAGCCTTAATTGAGCACCACTAGTGATAGTCTCATACTCATTCTCTAACTTGAAAATTTTTCATTTCTACATCTGACTAGAGATAGTTTACATCGGTGAACTTTATCTCCCGTTAGGATTTTATTTTAAACAAGTAGTAATTAGGATCTGCCTTAGCAAACCTAGATTGCTTTCATCCCACATACGTGTTTCAAAATGATAACATGTTCTCATAAGACATGATTAAATGTCTTCATGATCTTAAATGCTAAATGATTATCATGTTTTGCATGATGGTTGCATTTATTCCTTATGTGCATTTTACATGATTTGCTTGTAAAGTTTGCACTCACGCTATGCTCTTTTGACACATTAGGAATTAGGTATGCCCATCACTATGAACCCTTAGAAGTCATAGAGTCATACACTAGTGTCAAAACCTATAAGTTAGAGTAGTCGCGAAGTTGTCCTAATTCCCTAGTCATCACTTCGCCTTCTTCCAAGTAATACATCCGTTTGTCATGGGAAGGTTAGATACAAACCTAGTAGAACTCGGAGTAGGATTGACAACTTAAATATTTCGTCCGAAATATTCAAGTCAGTTTAACTTGCGATCACAATTGTTAAATGTCATATCCGAAACATCATACTCAAGCCTTTTAACAACGTATGTTAAAACGCTCATCCCAAAGCTAAAAGCTAACATCAACCCTCGGGTGACAAAGGACTCACGAGTTGCTATTTAAGTGATTAGTAGTTCCTTTCATCCTCGTGTGAATATACACGTCTTAAGATCCGAAACCCTGCTGCGAACCAGCACCATAGGCCTAGCTTTACATCTTTCAAAACCCCGCGAAACACTCACGTGCGAAGCACATCGAAATCCGTAAATCAACCAAACCTCTCAACCGAGAATCCCTTAACCATCTCCGTCTAGGTCTAGGAATGATGGAACATATTCCATAAATCTTATGACTATTTAAATATTTCACTGGAAATATTAAAGTCATCCCTCGTATCCCTCTTATGACTATTTGAATATTTCACTGGAAATATTGTAGTCATCTCGTGTGTCTCGTCTCATGACTCTTTAAGTATTTCACTGGAAATATTGAGTCATTCTTTAAATCCCTCTCATGACTATCTAAATATTTCACTGGAAATATTAAGTCATCCTTCACATCGCTCTAATGGCTACCTATGTATTTCCTTGGAACTATAATAGTCATTTCTTCTCGTCTAGTACCGTTTGAAAATTTTATTAGGTATAAATTCTCGCCTCGTGTCGAAAAATCATCTTAAACTCCGATGACTACTTAAATATTTCATCCGAAATATTTAAAGTGTATTTAATTTGCGAAATGCAATTAAATGTCATCTCTCGTTCTCGATCAACGTTCATCGAATCCCGTTGGATTCATTCATAAAAGAATTTATTCGGTATAAATTCTTTTAATCTAAAGTCTAGAAAAATCACAACATATGTGAATTTTCTTTGTCAAAAATCTTGCTTTCAATTCTCACTAACACCATCAAAACCCACTCGATGTAGTCTTGAACCTAAAACCGTCTCCTATCAGAATAGATTGTATCTATCATCTGATTCCTTAGTCTTTTCCCTCACACTTCCGCATGGTACTAAACACTACCAATGCTTCCGCATCCCACTCATCTTCCACACACTTCAAACTAAGAATCGCTAGGATAAGTTGAGATATCCCCACTAGAATCTTATCACCAACCTCACAACCCTGAAAATTTTATCTTCTTAACCCTTAGGATATCTCCAAGTAATCACATGCCTCATCATGTGAATATTCGATGAATATTCACAATGATTGAGAAGAGCTACGTGACTTCAAAGGTGAAGTTTGTCGCATGCTATCCACCACTTGCCATAACGTTACTAAGCTCATCGCTTTCGTTAACGTTTGTTTTTCCTTTTTATCTTTTACATCTTGTCCGGATGGTCATAGATTAAGGGGGAGCGAAAACACACTCCTATAGCCTTTCACCAAACACTCTCAAGAACACACAAATGTGATTCTTATTCCCTAGGAAACTTCCCTTTAGCTGCCCAGAACTAGGTTGTATAGGAAAATTCGTGACTTCCAGGTCATGGTACCGTTAAATTTAATGGTACCGTGTGGTATTTAGTGGTACCGTGCCTATGTTTGACGAATTTTCACTGTTTCCTTTAGATCCCTGCATCCCTAACCTCAAACCTGCAAAATTTTGCTAACTCACATACACCCTAGGATTCCCTCACTACACCATAGGACTCTAACACCAACTTTAGTTCGAATCCCACAACTCTTGCCTATATAAGGCCTCACCATTGCAAGCTTATCTTGCATCTCACATTCAAACCTTTTAGCTACACTTCACTCTTGACAGTGATAGTTAGTCTAAGAACCATCAACCCATAGATCATCACACTCAAACCTTACAACCTTCAACTCGTGGATCATCACACTCAAACCTTACAACCTTCAACCCTTATATCAATCCCACTCAAACCTATTAGCTACACTGAACTCTTGACAGTGATAGTTAGTCTAAGAACCTTTAACCCATAGATCATCACACTCAAACCTTACAACCTTCAACTCATCAATCATCACACTCAAACCTTACAACTACTCCTCACTTTGGATAAGTGATAGTTAGTTAAACAACCTTCAACCCTCACAATCACACAAAACCTTTCATGCACCAAACTATCTCTAACACACAACTAGGATCATCCAAACTAGAAACCTAGAACCTCGTTACCTCAACCCCGTTAGAGATATCCACCAACAATCCTGTTAGGATCACATGCACCTTTTCTTTTTCCCTTTTGAAATATATCATGCATCTCATTGTCAGTGCAAACGATATATTAACTTAAACCATCTTTTCCCACCTTTCCTCAAAGGGAAAAACCAACATCTCCAACCACATCATCATCATCCTCCACCTTTAGGATTCCTACACCCTTACCTCCACCAAGTCCACCACAACCTTTAGCTATCACACTAACCCTATCACCATCAAACCTCTTTGGACTTGGCACCAACACATCATCCTTATCACCATCACCACAACTACTAATGGGTCATCCCATTATTTATCTCCTACAACCACATAACCCAAGTTGTCCTTGTTGTCATCACAACCAACACTCTCCCACCTTATGGAATCATTTAGGTATAACCTCTATCGAGTCTACTTTATGGCACGACTTGTCAAAATAGTAATCATTTAGAAGTATGTCCTATCAACAAACTATCCTTAACATCAATTATCTTAGGTAGATGATTATGTTGTTCAAAAGGTTTGTTAGAACTTGCCTTCCCAATGACAACTTGGAAGAAGTCAATTTGTGTGTCAGTCAACGAACGAATCTCGTTCTTGTTAGTCTGATTGACTGAACAATTACACCTTAGGTTGTTGCTCTTCACCCTTTTGGCACCCTTTTAGGTTGTGTCACTCACATAGTTTAACCCTTGCATGTCCTGCTATGTGTATTCTATCCCTATATGCTCATATACTGTTATATATTATGTTGCACGAAGCTAACCCTTGATGTAGGAAAAGCCTTTGTATGAATTTGATCCATGGATCCGCTAGATACTAAGGTAAATAAACAAGGGGATTAAGTCACCATAGGGGAGCATTGAGCTAGGGGGAGCTCGGGAGTATTTAAATACATAGCATGGAGTCGTCTTCACAAATGGTGACAGAAGACTTCACTGGGATGATGCAAACTCGCCTTTTTGGGGATAAAGGAAAGTAGTTCAATAAGGGGGAGTAGGGGATGAATTCAAGGGAGCGCTCATGACACTACCTTTTTTATTCGACAAAAGGGGGAGAAGGAAGTGTAAACAGGTAACTTTTACATTTTACTATGTCTTACGGTTTACATATTTGTCATCATCAAAAAGGGGAAGATTGTTAGTGCAAATATTACGATATTTAAACTAAACGGTTTCTTCGGTTTTAATAATGACAAACATGTAACTTGTAATACATAACGTAAAATGTGCAAGTTACTTGTAAACACAAAACGTCAATGCATACTTACATCAACACCTCCCGACGTCTCAAGTATGCTTCAACGAAGTCGTAGATTTCCATCCCGACATAAATCACACAAGGTATGGACAAACAAATCTACTACTTGACAAATGATCAAAGGATTTTATTTTTCTAAACTTCACATTTTAATGTGACAAAACATTTTTTTTCAAAAATATATTTCACAAATTATTTTTGAATTAAAAAGAAATGTTTTATTTTGAAAAATATGTTTGAAAAACCCAACAGTCAAATTTTCCCCCAAAACAGCTCCTAACTTCCCCAAATAAACCTTCCCCACAAAAGACAAAAAAAGGGAGCGTCCACGGCACCGTTAAGTATGGACGGCTCCACTAAATTTAGTGGAGCCGTCGGGTATTTAGTGGAGCCGTAGGTCTGTAACGGTCAGATTTTCCCTTGCCTATAAATAGTGGACCATTCCACACTTCCAACTTGATTTTTCTAGTCCTTTTTCTCTGGTCTAATCCCTCCTCACTTAGATGACTTTCTTTGATCATTTGGAGAGTCTTAGGTTGTTTAAGAATGATCCAATCATCCACTCAAGTGATCCTCTTCATTCCTCTTGATTAGCAAGAGAAGAACACAAAGTATCCAAGTAGATACAAAGTGTTATCATTCCTCTTCATTTACAAGAGAAGAACTCAAGGTATCCAAGAAGATACAAGAGTTGGAGTTGTTAGGTCTTGTAGCATTTGTTAGACTCTTGATTGTATCATAGCATACATCAAGATTATTTTTCTTTTGTGAGAGAGTGAGTCAAGATCATTGTGATCTTAAGAGATAGTGAAGATCTCTTGAAGCCATTGGGCTTGTGTGATTGATCATGTGGATCATGGGTAGATCGGGTAGATCGTAGTAGATTGGTGCTAGCTAAGATTAGCACTCGACATCTAGCTTAGTGTCGGAAATAGGATAAGCGACGTGTATGGTGTAGATCGGGTAGATCGTGGTAGATTGGTGCTAGCTAAGATTAGCACTCGACATCTAGCTTAGTATCAGAAATAGGATAAGCGACGTGTATGGTGTAGATCGGGTAGATCGTGGTAGATTGGTGCAAGCTAAGATTAGCACTCGACATCTAGCTTAGTGTCGGAAAATAAGTTAAGCGACGTGTACGGTTTTCTCCGCCTGAAGGGAGTTTGTTGATTAGTGAAGTAACTCTCGAGTTGGGTACTCGGGGAGTGGAGTAGGGCGAAGAGGAGCTTCGTGACCGAACCACTATAAATCACCGTGTCCGGTTTGCGCCTTCTTACTTATCTCTTTACTTTCATTTCATTCTTTATTGCATTATATTTATATTTGCATTGCATTTATATTTGTGTGGCTAGTTGCTTATTTTATGTTGATTAAGTATGTGTCATGGTTTGAATGTGCTTGTGTCGTAGCTTACTATATTTGATGCGCGTGATGTGTCGTTGCGGTTTAGCAGTTTTAATGCCTACTCAAGTTTTAAATTTATATTTAGCCGACTTATCAATAACACACACACTTAACGAGCAGTGTACCCGGTCAGTATGAAGATAATGGTAAGTAGAGTGTCGATCACTAAGAGTGGAACGTATTATCTAGTTATTCTAATCAGTATTTTAATATCCTAACGCAAGGGGGTTTCAGCCTGAGAGACTGGCACAGTTTGTTTGCAATTAAATAATAAAATAAACAAATAGGCACGAATCAGCAAGTAGCACACACGTACACAGATAGATACTCGAGACAATAAGAGGGCTGTCCTTATGATTAAGTAGATTGTCACTTGTTTTATTGATAGCTTTATATGAAGTGTATGTAATTAACCCTTTCTCGTTGGTCCTATTCTCATCGGCGAGTAAACCCTTAATGATTACTTATGTCTAAAAGTTATTCCTAAGTGATCAATTTAGAAACAACCGTGGGAGCCACATCTTGTCCCGCAGTCGGATGCCCGCAAGCCACTAATAAACACAGAGGTTATCAATGCACTAATAAGTAGTAACCAAAGACATCAACATATAAACTTTAATTGATGGGAAAGCAAGTATTAAAGGGAGTGCAATCTTTCGTTGTCACATTACACAAGCCACCAATCCTGATGAATTAAAGTTTGCTAACACAATAAAACAAAACTACTTAATGAATTAAATACATGCAGCACCTTCTTACAGCTCTTGTATCTTTGATTTGGGTGTGTCTTGTGCTGCCTCCTTGACTGAATTCGTCCTTTTGCTCTGCTGTCCGAACTTCGGTTTTTGGGTTTCGAACTTTTTTAACTCGTCTGGTCTACGGGGTATTTATAGTTTCTGTCTGAGGGAAGATGCGGCGCATCTACTTAAGTAGATGCGGCGCATGTACTTAACTTCGCGTGGGGTCCAAGATTATAATATTCAGGAATATTCGTACACCGCCAGAAGATGCGGCGTAACTCTTGATTAGATGCGGCGCATGTCCTCTTGTATCTTGGATCGTATCTGGTGATATCTTGATAGAGATGCGGCGCATGTCGAGAGTAAGATGCGGCGCATCTGGAGCAGAATTGACTTGATCTTGTCCATGTCAGTAGACTTCCACTTTATGCACGTTTTGCTCCATTATTAGTCCATAATCGCTAAGTTTCACCAAATGCTTGTTTTTACCTGAGAATTACAAAAGTAAACGATTAAGTATCAATCCTCATACATAATATAGTAAAACAAGTCAAATTAATAGGATAAATGATAGTAATAAAATGTACTTATTTGAGTTCATCAAATATCCTCCCACTTGAACTTTACTTGTCCCCAAGTAAACCTTAGAATTTCATTTATGAAAATGTATCCTAAAAGATGTTAGGATTTATTTTTATATTTAAGCATGTATTCGTTTATTTCATAATCACACAACTAAACACTTAACGAATTAGAAGTAAAATAAAATAAGTCGATAAAAGCAAATCTAATCATTTAACTGTCCAGTCGTGACGAATATTCTATCATAAGCTTGGCAAGTATACACATCTCCACCACTAAAGCTAAGGAATAACAAGTCTAAAGCGGTAAAAAAGGGTTTTTAGGCTAAAGGGTTAATTATTCTTATTCACTATCGATCTCAAATTCCAGAAAAGGCGACAAAATCACAAATACATGATCGAATCCACGAACACGATACTTGCAATTGCTCAAATCCTTAACTCGAATAGGCTAAAGATAGGTCCAAACTTCACCAATAATAATATATCAAAAAGGGCGACAAAATCATAAATACATAGCCGAATCCACGACCACGATACTTAAGATTGCTCAAATCCCTAATCTCAATAAATCAAAGGTTCGGTTGGATAAAGAACAATACAGGGTATGGATAACATTTGGGATATAAATTGGTGTAAAAATAAAAATAAACAAAACAAAACAAATAGATTAAAATCCTAAGTGTGGTTAATCACTATCCCAACCATCCCATGAATAAGACTCATATCATTGAATAACTCACGCTTTAACACTTGAAACACACGCTTTTGGTAGACACGAATTATACTCAACAAAATCTTAATCAAAGAATAAACCTTAATCGGCATTCCCGTAACTGCCAATTCCCATTCAATCCATAAATATAGTATAACAAATAGTGGTGATATCGACCACTTACATAACTCTACATCGTTGGCTTAAAATAAACATCCAACTCTTTTTTCTTTCTTTTTCTTTTCTCATTTTTTCGATTTTTTTTTTTTTTTTTTTTTTTTTTTTTTTTTTTTTTTTTTTTTTTTTTTTTTAATTGAAACATAAACATAGATGTGTAAAATTTCACCACATCACTACAACTTTCTTTCCGGATAATTTTTTTCATACTTTTCATACTTTCAGAAATAACGGTAATAGTGAAAGTAGTAAACACACGAAAAATAAACTCAAAAATATACAATATTTAATTTCACTCCAATTTGCATTGTGCAATTTCCCGACCTAACAAAAGATAATGAATTACGCACGCGAACACAGGTAATGTAAGGAAACACACTCTGCCTATAGCAATTAACCAACCACGGATTCTAATCTACAGGGTAGGCTAAGGTGTAAGGGTGTAACGAAACATTTTAAACATAGGTGTAAGAAACGAAAGGAATGGCTCTGAGGGTTTTTCTAGGGGTATCTTACTCTAAAAATGAGAGTAACAAAAGGTTTTATACGGGGGTTAACTAACCAGTGTAGTTAGTTAATAACACATAACATATAAAGGCTATTTGGGTGTAATCCTAGAATTTTACCAAGTTAGACAAGTCACTCCAATTATATAAATAATACTCATTATGGTGGTCTCGAATAGTATACAAGCCAAGTTCTAAAGTTTACAAGTCACCGGCACACTCATAGATTTGTGAATTTTGAAAAATCACAATTTTTGAAAATAACATCTTGTGTGCAGTTATGTAACTTAGATCTTAAACAAAAACATGCTAAAAAATTTTTAAGTTTGATATATTAAGCACATTTTAAGCATAATTTTTGAAAAAGTAGGACAAGTAAGTGTTAAGTGTTCTAATTCTCCTATCCCCCCACTTAAGTTAAACAACGTCCTCGTTGTTTGTATAAAAGGTTAAAAACTGGAAAGAAAAGAATTAGAACGGAAAAACTCCCCTGAGATTTGCTCGGTATGATCCTCCATTAGTATAAGAGCAAAAATCATCTTCTTGTGGATTAGAACGTTAAAGCTTCATACTTGATGTATCCACAGGAAATCCAGGAAACTATAATACCACCAACACTTTAAAACACACCTAAGATAAGAAAGGTTCAACTTGCATAACACATTAGTAGTTAGGAAAAATAAAACTTAAAAAAAAAATTAAAACTGAAAATCATCAGGTCAGTCGATGCGCCGTATCTTATTGAAGAAGATACGCCGTATCGAGCCTGGAATTAATACGGATCAGAATAAAGATGCGCCGCATCCTTAACCAGGGATGCGCCGCATTAAAATAAACTGATAAATAGTTTTAAAGTCGAAAAATAAAAATGCAGAAAAATAAAATAAGATATGACCATTGCAGAGGATGCGTCGCATCTCAGGACTGAGATGCGCCGTATCGTCATGCGGCCTGGACTGAAGATAAAACAAAATAAAGGATAGGATGCGTCGCATCTGTTTAAGCAGATACGGCGCATGTAGATACCAAACAGACTGTTAACAGTCTGTTGCAAAAATGGCTCGTTCCACGGTTTAATCTTGTATGTCCTCTCGTACTCTCATGCTGAACTTAATGCCAGTCTTCACCAAACATAACAAGAAATATAAACTGAAACATTGAATATAAACATAAGAATAGCGATTAGTACAGTCCAAAAATTAATAATAATGTACGGGGAAACGTGTCCATAATGAAAATGCAAAGGGTGGTCAAGCCATGGGCTGGTCAGGAGTCACGTCATCTGATTGGGCTCCTGAAGTGCTAGCTCCGTCTGTCCTGGGGCGAACCCTGCGCTCGTATCTGATAATCCTTCTGACATAAGCACCGTCTGGGAGGTTGTGGCTGACCCCATTAAGAGCCATCAACCTACTGACACCGTCGACCAACCAACTCGTATCTCTTCTCACTCCAGCGAGTTCAACTCTCTGCGCCTCCAGAGCCTCCCTCAATGACCTAACCTCCAGCTCCACTCTCTCGACTCTCTGTCCAATAGTGCGGGGAGCTGGTGCTGGTGCATGTACCTCCTCCTGAGCAGGAGCAGCAGCCGGGGCTGCCTGAGCATCCCCCTGCTCTGGCTCAGCAGGCCTAGGTGGTCCAAGTGGTGCCCAGAAGTACCCATCTATCATCTCTTCACATATCCCAAGCCTAGTCGCAAGATAGTCCGCATCCATACTAGGTAGTCTAGCAACATCAACTGGAAGATCACCGGGAATCTCATCACCTAATATCCCAAAGTGCCTAGCAAGACGAGAGACAAAATGGCCCCCAGTCATCTGGCTCCTACCATCTCTCCCTGGAGCAACTCTGTGTAAATAATGTGCTAAGAAGTGAGGGATGTTCACCACAGCTCCCCCATCCATGCTCCGCAAGAGAAAAAGATCCAAAGTAGTTACCTTCTCAGGGGATTGTCCCCTCCCGGCAATAGTCAGGGCAATCAGGCGATGACAAAGCCTCCTCATCGGCTCTCTAATCAGTGTATATGAGGGAGTGGTGGAGGTAGAATCACCTCCAGATGAAATCTCGACCCAATAATCTCCCAACTCCCCACGATCTGAAACAACTCTCAAACTGTTAGCCCAATAATCAGTAAAACCAGGAGATGCCATCTCTGCTGTAGTATGCAACCCAAGAGCGAGTATAAACTGCCCCATAGACATCCTTCTCTCAAAACCACCCAATCTGAATACTAGAGTGTCAAATGTGTCGAGACCGAGATCAGTCTCCCTATAGTGTAAAGTGCAGAAAAACTCCAACATCAAAACCTTAATTAACGGTTCCTCTATCCTAAACAACCTTTCCCAGGCGTAGGATCTGAATAAAATCTGCCCCTCCCCATCTTTGTATATCATTTCCAACCTAGTTCTCAACCTTTCAGCAGCGTTACCATCGTCAATATTGTTGATGCTGTCAAAATTCAAAACCGGAACACTGAATACTTTCCTCTGATAAAACTTTCTGAGCTTAGTCATATAATCATCAATAGCACCCTGTGCTAGCCCCATCATTTCAAAGCGAAGCCACGGGTGTCTACGTGCAGGTTCGGGTAACGCCATCTGCAATAAACATTCAAAGTCAGTAAACAGTCTGCAAGTAAGGTAGATACGGCGCATTGATTAAATCAATGCGGCGTATCTGTATAAAGTACAAGAGATGCGGTGCAAGACAATAGATACGGCGTATTGAGATGCGTCGTATCTAGATTAATCAATACGGCGTATCTAAAAGTTTATCAATTTTGAAATAGGTCGTTACGCCGCATTAATCAACCCAGATGCGCCGCATCTAAAAGCATATCAGTATAAAATAAAGGGGCAGGCACGTTTATCGAGAATCCGTATCCGTGACGTAAACTACCACTAAATATCACAGTATTATATACTCTTTATATCAGTTCAAATATCGCATTCCACCACTTATTAATTCGCCTTCCCGCTAGATATTCAAAATCAAACCCAAAACCTAAATTTTCGTTCGATTCAAGTAGTGTCAAATTCGATGTCTTATTCTAAAATTAACTTAGGGGAAATAATTAATGCCAAGTTCTAATCATATCCCTTTATCGTTTAAGCGCGAATCGATTCAATCCTATAAACCCTAATTTTCGTATTAATCAAAATTGAATCGAATTGTAACAATTACCTTAGTATTTGTGATTAGGAGAAGGATTAATGCTCGGATTAAAGGCGGATTAAAGAAAGATGATCGGATTTTGAGTATAATTTTAGTGCGTGTTCTTAACTGTGTGTATTTATGCGGCGTATTCCCGTCGTATTTATAAGGCGATACGATGCGCCGTATTAGAAAATTGGGATGCGCCGTATCTAGTTAATTCCGTTGACTAGTCAATAAGTCCTAGTTGGTCAGGGATACGGCGCTTTGGATATTTAGATCCGCCGTATCTCTATGTTAGTTAACGAAATTTAAATGAAGAACGTACCTTGGCCTCCGCAACACAGTTCCTTATACATCAAATTTGGGTAAAAACGGCACACCATATAGATGAATTCAAAATAAGAGTAATAGGCATAAACGTTTCATTAATAATCGTAATCTTATTGTTTAGTGGATAAGGATTTATTCCGAGGTTAGGAACAAATATTGTTTTTGAGCATACAAAATTAAGATTACGAATTGAATCAGACGTATAATAAGGATAATAAAACTGAGATCATAGTGTAGAGAACTTTCCTTTGTGCAGTTGAATCATCGTAGAGTTTACCTGGGATTCTATTTCAAGAATTAAAGAAGTTCAATGTTACCAGTACTGAGTTTTCCTCCACTCTTCCCGTCTTATGTTCGGTCACTTCAGCTAGCGTCTCTTGGTTTGGTTCAGAATGTAATCCTTCTTGGTGATGCTTGAGTCATCATTTATCCTGAAAATAAACAACTTGCACACGAGAGTAGCGGACCGATCAAGGTAAATATCAAAAATCAACTATATTTATCAAATTATATTCGTCGTATTAACAAAAGTTAATGCGCCGTATTTTCGTTACGTTTAAAAATAAAAGATTTTGATTCAGTAAGATGCGCCGTATCGACAGAGATCGATACGCCGTATCTGTTTAATAATTCGCAAACTGTTTTTAATTAAAATAATAGATACGCCGTATCTTCAAAAGAAGATGCGTCGTATGGCGTTAATGTTTTAGAAAAAATTTTTATTAAAAACAAAATACGCCGTATCTGCAAAAGCAGATGCGTCGTATTACTTTATCGCTTAGAAAAATTTTTCTTATTAAAAACAGATACGCCGTATCTTGGGGAAAAGATGCGTCGTATCGAATTAATTAAACGCGTTGTATATAAAAAAATTGAACGCAATACGCCGTATCTGAGAGATCAGATGCGCCGTATCGTTTGATTTAGCACAGTACAACGATAGCAGAACACACAAAAAACGAAAAATAAAACAAAAATAAAACACACGAACAAAAACAAATAAAAGCAAAAATAAAAGAAAACAAATAGCACACAATACAACAATTATGCAAAATAGTACAATGATGCAATTAATCTAATAAAAAGAAAAATAACCTAATTAAAATACTAATCAAATTAACAGATAATAACAATTCACTCCCCGGCAGCGGCGCCAAAAACTTGGATGCGCGTGATGTGTCGTTGCGGTTTAGCAGTTTTAATGCCTACTCAAGTTTTAAATTTATATTTAGCCGACTTATCAATAACACACACACTTAACGAGCAGTGTACCCGGTCAGTATGAAGATAATGGTAAGTAGAGTGTCGATCACTAAGAGTGGAACGTATTATCTAGTTATTCTAATCAGTATTTTAATATCCTAACGCAAGGGGGTTTCAGCCTGAGAGACTGGCACAGTTTGTTTGCAATTAAATAATAAAATAAATAAATAGGCACGAATCAGCAAGTAGCACACACGTACACAGATAGATACTCGAGACAATAAGAGGGCTGTCCTTATGATTAAGTAGATTGTCACTTGTTTTATTGATAGCTTTATATGAAGTGTATGTAATTAACCCTTTCTCGTTGGTCCTATTCTCATCGGCGAGTAAACCCTTAATGATTACTTATGTCTAAAAGTTATTCCTAAGTGATCAATTTAGAAACAACCGTGGGAGCCACATCTTGTCCCGCAGTCGGATGCCCGCAAGCCACTAATAAACACAGAGGTTATCAATGCACTAATAAGTAGTAACCAAAGACATCAACATATAAACTTTAATTGATGGGAAAGCAAGTATTAAAGGGAGTGCAATCTTTCGTTGTCACATTACACAAGCCACCAATCCTGATGAATTAAAGTTTGCTAACACAATAAAACAAAACTACTTAATGAATTAAATACATGCAGCACCTTCTTACAGCTCTTGTATCTTTGATTTGGGTGTGTCTTGTGCTGCCTCCTTGACTGAATTCGTCCTTTTGCTCTGCTGTCCGAACTTCGGTTTTTGGGTTTCGAACTTTTTTAACTCGTCTGGTCTACGGGGTATTTATAGTTTCTGTCTGAGGGAAGATGCGGCGCATCTACTTAAGTAGATGCGGCGCATGTACTTAACTTCGCGTGGGGTCCAAGATTATAATATTCAGGAATATTCGTACACCGCCAGAAGATGCGGCGTAACTCTTGATTAGATGCGGCGCATGTCCTCTTGTATCTTGGATCGTATCTGGTGATATCTTGATAGAGATGCGGCGCATGTCGAGAGTAAGATGCGGCGCATCTGGAGCAGAATTGACTTGATCTTGTCCATGTCAGTAGACTTCCACTTTATGCACGTTTTGCTCCATTATTAGTCCATAATCGCTAAGTTTCACCAAATGCTTGTTTTTACCTGAGAATTACAAAAGTAAACGATTAAGTATCAATCCTCATACATAATATAGTAAAACAAGTCAAATTAATAGGATAAATGATAGTAATAAAATGTACTTATTTGAGTTCATCAATATTCATCTCTAGATGTTATATGACCACAGTTGACACTTTTCATATTGCGTCACACTTGAGCGGGTGTTTGATACAAAAAGATTTTAAGTTTTTAATGGAAACGTATTCACCCCCCCTCTACGGTTTCCACAATTGGTACCAGAGCCACGTCGCTCAAATTTTTAAAACAAATGGTTTTCAAAATTGAGTACGATCCATGTATCAAATTACCTATGAAGGTGATAAAATATGAAAAGTATTTAGTTATTTAATACTTACAAGTTTTGTTGTCAAGTATACTTTGTCATACTAGCTTGAAGGTTTTCTTAAACCGCTAAATGAATAGTATTTTTAAGTGTCCGGTCATGTTTTCAGAACGAGTCATTAAGTCATGCAGTTCTGAATCAGAAAACAGACCACGGTACCACTAAATATTGTACGGTACCGTTATATTTAATGGTACCGTGAATCATTTAATGGTGCCGTGCATCTGTTTGTCTGTTTTTCACTTTTGGTTCATTTTCAGAAATCCATATAAAATCAACCATAAGTCTGTACGAGTCGTGTCGCCCATTATTTTAAACAATGTTGAGTCTACTTTCATTTGAGAAATAATTTTATGAATTAGTTCTAAATGAAAGCATATTAAAGTCCATAATTTTATGATTGTGCTTGTGTCGTAGCTTACTATATTCATCTCTAGTTGTTATATGACCGCAGTTGACACTTTTCATATTGCGTCACACTTGATCGGGTGTTTGATACAAAAAGATTTTAAGTTTTTAATGGAAACGTATTCACCCCCCCCCCTCTACGGTTTCCACAGTTGCTGACAAAGAAGTTTTGCCCACGAACAGAAATGAAAAAGATGGAAACAGAGTTTTATGAGCTAGTGACAGCAGGTAATGATATTGAGGCATATATCAGGAGATTTCAGGAATTGGCAGCGTTATGTCCGACAATGGTTCCGGACACTGAGAAGCTATTATAAAATTTCATTATAGGATTACCTCACAACATCCGTGGAGATGTGATTTCTTTTGACCCGCAAACATTAGATGAGGCAATCAGAATGTCTCAGAAATTCATAGCTCAGATAGTGAAGAAAGGAACTACCTCAAACAACAACAACAACACCAACAGTAACCGTAACTACAACAACCATTCCAACAACTACCGAAACAACAACTACTATAACTGAAACCGAAACAATTCCAATAACAACAACAACAAAAGAAATCGGGACAACAACCAGAGTAGCAATGTTACTCAACCACCACCCAAGAGACAGGAAACTGCAAAGGCTTATGTTGCAGGTCCAGCTGAAAAAAGAGGTTACAATGGTACTTTACCCAAGTGCAACAAATGTCAAACCCATCATAATCCTGGAAATTGTCCGAATCTATGTGGAAACTGTAAGAAGGTTGGTCATTCGACCATGGATTGCAAAGCTCCAATTGTGGTTGATAATCAGAAGCCCCCAGTAACATGTTTTGGATGTGGAGAAGTTGGACACTTCAAGAATAAATGTCCAAAAGGAAAGAATCAGGGAAATAATAACCAAGGTGGAACAGCTAGAGGAAGAGCTTACGTCCTTGGAGGAGAAGATGTCAGGGAGGACCCGAATGTCGTTACGGGTATGTTCCTCATTAATAATTGTTATGCATCCATACTATTTGATTCAGGAGCCGATAGAAGTTTTGTTTCTACTGCATTTGTACCACTACTCAACATTGAACCAACCACATTAGACACTCCATATCACATTGAACTAGCTAACGGTAGTTTAGTTGGCACCGACACGGTCATTCGTGGTTGCACTCTCAATTTTCTCAATCACCCGTTCAATATAGATCTCATGCCAGTAGAACTTGGAAGTTTCGAAATTGTCATCGGAATGGATTGGTTATCTCAACATCATGCCAGAATCATCTGTGATGAAAAAGTTGTTCATCTTCCTTATGATGGCGAAACATTGGTCGTACGCGGAGAACGCAGTGGGACTAGACTCAGCATCATCTCGTGCATTAAAACAGAGAAATACATAAAGAAGGGCTGTTATGCATTCTTGGCTCATATCACAGAAAAGAAGTCGGAGGAGAAGCGACTTGAGGATGTGCCAACAGTTAAATATTTTCCAGAAGTCTTTCCAGAAGACTTACCAGGACTTCCACCTACTCGCCAAGTCAAATTTCAGATTGACTTAGTGCCGGGAGCTGCACCAGTTGCGCGAGCACCTTATCGACTTGCACCTTCAGAAATGCAAGAGTTGTCGAACCAATTGCAAGAGCTCTTGGATAAAGGATTCATTAGGCCGAGTTCCTCGCCTTGGGGAGCACCAGTTTTGTTTGTAAAGAAGAAAGATGGATCTTTCAGAATGTGCATTGATTATCGAGAGCTAAACAAATTAACGGCGAAGAATCGTTATCCACTTCCCAGGATCGACGATTTGTTTGATCAGTTGCAAGGTTCCGCTTAGGGTTCGGGAGGGAGATATCCCGAAGACAACATTCAGAACACGCTATGGCCATTATGAATTTCAGGTAATGCCGTTCGGACTAACCAACGCACCAGCTGTGTTCATGGATCTCATGAACAGGGTGTGCAAGCCATATCTAGATAAGTTTGTGATCGTATTCATTGACGATATCTTGATTTACTCAAGGAGTGAAGAAGAGCACCGAGAACACCTTAGAACGATTTTAGAGCTGCTCAAGAAAGAGAAACTGTACGCCAAATTCTCAAAGTGTGATTTTTGGATCCGCATAGTACAATTTCTTGGTCACGTCATTGATAGTCAGGGACTACAGGTTGATCCAGCGAAGATTGAGGCAGTTAAAGATTGGGCACACCAAAAACTCCCACAGAAATTCGTCAATTCTTAGGACTTGCCGGATATTACAAAAGGTTCATTGAAGGTTTTTCCAAGATAGCTAAGCCACTGACCAAGTTGACACAAAAGAACCAGAAGTGCGATTGGGGAGAAAAGCAAGAGACCGCTTTTCAGTTATTGAAGCAGAAACTTTGCAGCACGCCAATTTTGTCATTGCCAGAAGGGATTGAAAACTTCGTGGTATATTGCAATGCTTCACACAAAGGACTTGGAGCAGTGATAACGCAAAATGAGAAAGTGATAGCTTATGCATCTCATCAGCTTAAGAAGCATGAGAAGAACTACACTACTCACGACTTAGAGTTGGGTGCCGTGGTTTTCGCACTCAAGATTTGGAGGCATTATCTTTATGAAACAAAGTGTGTAGTATTTACAGACCACAAAAGCTTACTGTACATTCTTGATCAGAAGGAACTTAACATGAGGCAACGTTGTTGGTTGGAACTACTTAGTGATTACGACTGTGAAATCAGATATCACCCAGGAAAAGCCAATGTTGTGGCAGATGCACTCAGTCGGAAAGAGAGACTCAAGCCTTTGAGAGTCAGATCATTGGGAATGATAATCATTTCACCACTACCATCAAAGATCCTCGATGCCCAAGTCGAGGCACTCAAGGAAGAAAATCTACCAAGTGAAACACTCAAGGGAATGCAAGATAATGCAAATGGTTTAGTAAGGAGATCAGATGAAACATTATGCTTCAAGGATAGAAGCTGGATACCTCTCTATGGTGGAATACGAGAGTTGATCATGCACGAATCACACAAGTCAAAGTACTCCATTCATCCAGGTTCTGATAAGATGTATCAGGATCTCAAGAAGCTTTATTGGTGGCCGAATATGAAAGCAGAGATAGCTACGTATGTCAGTAAATGCCTTACTTGTGCTAAAGTGAAAGCCGAGTACCAGAAACCATCAGGATTACTTCAGCAACCAGAGATTCCCCAGTGGAAGTGGGAACGCATTACAATGGACTTTGTCACTAAACTTCCCAAAACATCAGGAGGTTACGATGCTATTTGGGTAATAGTTGATTGTCTCACCAAGTCAGCCCATTTCATTCCAATCAAAGAGACTTATACTATGGATTAGCTCACCAGACTTTACGTCAAGGAAATAGTCTCAAAGCACGGTGCACCAATTTCCATCATTTTCGACAGAGACAGTCGCTTTACTTCAAACTTTTGGGAATCATTGCAAGATTCATTTGGGTCTAAGTTAGACATGACACTGGTACACAAACTGGATATCGTCACACCCAAAATGTGTGACTATATGCATATAGTCACACACGTTTTTTTGGGTGTGTGTGACAAAAAGTCGCGCCACTATAGGGTCTATATGGTCACATTGTTTAGTTTGTGACTGTTTGCATTAAAAAGAGTGGCCAAAACCCGAATATGTGTGACCAATTAGGCACAAGTTTTGTTAGATTTATCAATATGTGTGACTATTTCCTATCCTATGGCCACATGAATATATAATAAATGTGACGATTGTGATCATTTAGTCACACAACGTGTGTTGTTTTTTTCGAGTTAGTCACATACAATTTAAAAAATAGTGGCCAAAAGTGTGAATAAGTGTGACCATATGCTGTTTAAAGTGAAGAAATGTGTCTTTTGTGTGACTATTGTTCATCCAATGGTCACTTGAATTTTATGTTTATGTGGCCTTTTGTAATATTTAGTCACACAAAACATGTTTGTTTTTGGGTATTTAGTCACATACAATTAAGCATAAAGTGGCCAAAAGTGTTAATAAGTGTGACTATATGCTTTTTGAAGTGAAGAAATGTGTATTTTATGTGACTATTGATTATCCAATGGCCACATGAATTTTTTTTGTGTGTGGCCTTTTGTAATATTTAGTCACACAAAACATGTTTGTTTTGGGTATTTAGTCACATACAATTAAGCATAAAGTGACCAAAAGTGTTAATAAGTGTGACCATATGTCATTTAAAGTGAAGAAATTTGTATTTTGTGTGACTATTGATTATCCAATTGTCACATGAATTTTTTTTTGTGTGACCTTATGTAATATTTAGTCACACAACGAATTAAACAAACAGTGACCAAAAGCGTTAATAAGTGTGACTATATACATCTTTTAGTCACATTTAAGAAATCAATATATATATATATCAAAATAAATTCAAATATATATAAAAACAAATTCAAATACAATAATATCTAACAGCAGTACTAACTATATGAACCAACAGTACTAACTTATAACTAAAAGTTGTAACTAATACACTAGCTCATACTATAATATCTAACAGCACAAAACAAATCTCTGAAATCGCAACTTGCATCGAAGACTCACTTTACTGAGTAAAGATTAGCAGCAATGTCATCTGCTGCTTTGTTTAAGATGCAGAACGGCCTATAAACTCACTTTACTGAGTCAAGATTAGCAGCAATGTCATCAGCTGCTTTGTCACGACTCCATGACTTTCCACTATTGGTAGTTTTCAAAAGAATTCCACTTCCTCCAGCTGCCCATGCTTCATCCTGCATATTTAGATGGCCAAAATCTCGGTTAAAGAAAAATACTACTCGCTTATTTATAATGTGTCGTCATAATTTTTTGCTTTGAATAACATATATAATCGATATGGAACTGGATATTAATTTGCTACCAACAGTTTTCATTCTACAAACTTTAAAGGATCCATGGAAGTTTTATAGTTAGAATGTCATATGTGTGATTACTCAAACTCAAATATGATTCCAAAAGTTATATAATTTCAATTGGCTCTTTATCTGAAGGTTAAAAACAATTTGACAACAATTCTTTTCAACCGGCTCTTCACTTTGTATGTAAAATTTTATTTATGTTAGCTCAGTTGTATGCTGATTATGTTTATAAGGCTCAACTATCATAGAACTGGATAAAGAAAATTCAAGTACAAAATATGGATAACTGGAGTTTGAGAGTATGATAGTATGATACAGCCGTCAATAAGCAGTTCCTATTAAGATGACCCATGAAATTGCAATATTTGCTTGCTTGTTGTCATTATTTACAAAGAAACGGATGTTTTTTTACTCTACAAGTTGTACATGTGTTTTCATAGAGTTAAAAAGAATCAAGTGAACAATTATCACATGTAATATCTTACAAATTAATCTAATCCTAAATTTCAGTTTCATCATGGAGATTGTGGTTTTCTTTCAAGCAGTACAGAGATGGTATAATCCAACTAACAAAAAATTACAACTATAAGTGATGAATGAGATACATATCTAGTATTCTATGACAGAAATGCAGCAAATGAATGTAAATATTTTGTAAGTTGTATACCTCACAGCTGCTTCAGCGAATGAGCAAAGAACATTAATTGCCCCAACCCTCTACGACTACCAGAGTTGTGAAGAGCATTAAGTTCCAACTCGTCTTCAAGCTATTTAACCGAGCTAACAACCTGACCAAGACATCATTTTTACAAGACTCAAGTTACTAGAAAATACCATCGTGTCAAAACAATATATACAACGTTTCAAGTAAATGCCAACTCACCAAAGGCGGGTCCCTTGAGAAATACGTTTGACAGCAGAACACCACTGAGGGTTCCACATGTATGGTCCATTCTTGCAGGTTACTTACTACTTCAACCACTCTTAGCTTCATATTCACTTATTCAGTTTACCTATCTCAGCTATAGATAAGTACCATAGTAACATATACGTGTGAAACAAATAGCAGATATATATATACCTGGGCCCGTTTCTGCTCATCCATGTTTGGTGGAGCAGAGCTGGTTCGAGCAGGAACCTACAAAATGGAATAAGTCTGCAATTTTATGTTGTGGTGCATCACTAAAGAAGCATAAGGTTAACAGGTTTTTTGCTATATCAAATTGTACGACAAGAAAAGAATACTAAATGTAATTAGAGTAATCATTTTCACTATCAATGATTACCTGCAAGATGACTGCTGTAGAAGACAATGCCAAACCATTACCATGACAATTGCAGCAGGTCCTAACTGTCCACATACAAAATGGACAGCTAAGCCTATCACGACTGCTGTCACCAAAACCTGCGTCACAAACAAAGGTTTAATGTGGTAATAAAGCACTATGCATAATGCAAGCTTGCAAGTGTGGAACAACCAAATATATTTCAGTTACCTGAGCGGAACCCAATCCAAAAATATATTTCTTCATGTTACTCAGCCTTTCAACAGAAAGCTGTAAACAGCATACAGTCTCAATACAAACTACTAATACACACAAAACGTCATCAGGGCTTGTGTTATTATGCAGTTTCTGATGCCACTCTTCCATCATTCCACCCGCACAATCATTGTTTCTCTACAGTTGTGCAGCATTTCTTACTCCTGGAAGGAATACCAAATTCGTCTAATAGCTTCCTTTGTGCAGCATTTCTTACTCCTGTTAGAAAATAACAGAATGAATAAACTGAAAAAGTGATGATTATCATAGGGAATGTCACCTTTGCAGCTGATCTTTGCTGCAATCGTGCATAATAAATTTAGTGCATAAAAATTTGTTAATGCGCATAAGTACATGTCAAACTCTAGTAAATTATGCATACCTGAAGGAGTAACTCATACTTTGAGTTGAACAAGAATACACTGAAAGGCCTGTGCAGCAAATTTTCAGATTGAATCTTCTCCATCAAGTGACCTGGAAATATATATGAATTGTGAGAAATGAATACATTAGGACACAGGTGAGTGTTTTAATAAACATATTCCAAAAGCTCATCCACTATATCTTAAATGTGCCTAATTAGTAATTTTCACATCTTACAGTAGTTGTGACATTCGTGTCAAGAATACTACACAAAAACACAGAGTCAAATTGTTGACAAAACACAATCTACACGCAGTTAAACCTAAACTCACGATTACACAGTAAATCACTTGAAATGCAGTATGATTCATGTGGTTCTTTATTAGCACATCAATTTTCACAACACACAAATCATTAACCTGCATATTCGAATACCTTTCACATCTTACGCTAGTTGCGACATTTTTCGTGCACACTAATTATCACAAATTCAACCAAAATCCTCACTCTCACATCCTAACACTACGTGCACACTAATTATCACAAATTCAACCAAAATCCTCATCAACACACAGTAAATCACTTAAACTACAACATAATTCGTCCGATTCATCATTCACTTCAATTTTCATATCCTAATTCTACATACACAGTAATTTTCACAGAATACAGTATACCTCAACATTGGAATCTGAGCACGTGCTTTCAGCTTCACTGGCATTTGATGGGCGAGCTTCAGTGTTGACTGCAGCTATCACATCTGAACAACTTGCAGCATCAGACACGTCCCCCAACAGGTCAACCAACTCCGGATGATTGTCTTCCTTGCCCTTGACAGTTAGAGTAACAAAAATCATACTTATTCGTTCCATGAATACCAATCTGTTCCCGTAATATAGCATCATCCTGAAACCAAAAACGCACAAAACACTAATTATAATTAAAAATACTTTCTGCATAGTTATGAATGGAAAAAACTTGTTTATATATTCAATTACAGTATATAAAAATTCTTACTGAGACGATGTCACCGAAGTTTTTATATAAAAAACTTGTTTGTTGATGGGTCACGGCGGTCTAACAAAAACCCTCAAACACAAACATAAAAATTAGCAATGGTGTTGGTGCGAGTGTGGTGTTGGTGCGAGTGTGGTGGTGAAGTATAGAAGATCTTGTTTTGGTGTAAAGAAATATTAAAAATTGTAAAGAAATAAAAGAAAGAAATAAACTGATTTGGGATGGAGTATTGAAAATCAGGGCGGTGAATGAAATATTTGGGAAGGAAATAGGGCGGTGAAGGAAATATTTGGGAAGTAGGTGAAATTTGATTTTGGGGAAAAATTTAGGCGGGCGTTGTGAAAAGTTAGATGGGAAATTTTATTTAGGGAGAAACTCAGTGCCTCACATATAATTAGTCACTTTTAAATAATTTGTGACAAAGTTGACTATATGATTTAGTCACATTTAAATAATGTGTGACAAATTTGAGTATATGATTTAGCCACATATACAATTACTTCATGTGACTATATATGGATTTTGGTCACACTATTCAATTGTGTGACAAATATTTGTCACATATGTATATATAGAGTGTGACTAATGTTTCAAACTTATTTGTATCCGTCACACGTCCCAAATTATAAGTGACTAAAAAAATCAAAACAAGTTTTACCAGATACCTCTAGCCACGAAAATATTCAAATGTGTGGCTGTAGCCTCATATGTAATTCCGAAATGGTCACACAAGTTGGATCAAGTGTGGCTGTTTATTTTATTCTGGTACATTTAGTCACATAAAAAAGTTACTGTGTGGCCGTTCGAAAAACTGCATGTGTGACTAAATCCCATTTTTGTACTAGTGTGAGTACCGCCTATCATCCTCAGACCGATGGTCAGAGCGAGAGAACGATTTAGACATTGGAAGACATGCTCAGGGCATGTGTCATTGACTTTGGAAATGGTTGGGCTAACCATTTGCCATTGATCGAGTTCTCTTACAATAACATTTATCATTCAAGCATAAAAGCCGCACCATTCGAGGCACTCTACGGTCGTAAGTGCAGGTCCCCAGTTTGTTGGGCCGAAGTTGGTGATGTACAGCTAACAAGTCCAGAGTTGGTCAGAAAAACAACAGAAAAGATAGTCCAGATTCGAGAAAGACTCCAAACAGCCAGAAGCAGGCAGAAAAGTTATGCCGATGTTCGACGCAAACCAATAGAATTTCAGGTTGGAGACAAAGTCATGCTAAAGGTCTCGCCTTGGAAGGGCGTGATACGATTCGGGAAACGCGGGAAGTTGAACCCGAGATACATTTGGCCATTCAAGATTCTGGAAAGGATCGGTCCCGTAGCGTATAGGCTGGAGCTTCCGTAAAAAGCTCAACAATGTACACAACACGTTTCATCTCTCAAATCTCAAGAAATGTCTTTCAGACGAAATGCTCGTAATCCTATTGGAAGAAATTCATATCGATGATAAGCTTAACTTTGTGGAAGAACCAGCAGAAATCATGGACCGAGAGGTCAAACTGTTGAAACAAAGTCGAATTTCGATCGTCAAAGTTCGCTGGAACTCTCGCAGAGGTCCTGAGTTTACTTGGGAGCGGGAAGACCAGATGCAACTCAAATACCCTCATCTTTTCACCGAGACCACTCCAGAGACCAACATTAACTGAATTCAGGGACTGAATTCCTTTTAGGGTGGTCGACTGTCACAACTCGTAATTTCAGGTCATTTTCCAAACCCCAACAATTTACTACTCATGAGTTACTATTCATCAATCACTATTTATCGATCACTATTCATCATTTTTGAAGTTAGTTTGAGACTTTGAGAAGTCGTCAAAAATTTTACTATTCACGTGACACTATTCATTCCCGGAGGGAAATCACTATTCATGGGCATCATTCATCATGTCGTAAACTTGGTTTACGGGTATTCAAATGCGCGTAACCAGTTAGGTTTTGCCGCGTATTCATGCATCATCAGTAAAAGGCACATCATACAGACTAGAGTAGTCTGCATATCATCAGTAACATTATTACCATATCAGTTCATGCATGGGTTTGTGTGATTTTCATTAACGTATGCTTAATTGTTTAATTAACGTTACCACTCAGTCATTTTAACTAACATTATACCCAATACTCCCGACAATGATCCTAATACATTTTCAAACTAATTATAATGATATAGAGATTATATTATTACTTTACCCGGTGTTTTTAAACCAATCGCTATACTTTTCGTTTGACGCTTATAACTCCGTCGGTTTACGAAATTTTAATCCGATAATCATTCTAACACCCGATTCTTGCAAGGAACATGATTTTACAATTTTTACAACTTCGTCGTATCCCATTCACCTCGTCACGAGTTATTTCTAGTTAACTCGGTACCCGATAACACTCAATGTATACACTAATCATCCAATACTTAAATAAATGGGAGACACAAGCTTTAATTAACATCAAATCTTCTTCATTTTACCCACATGTGCCGCCCCCCTCATCACCCCTAATTCTTCCAACACTTGATTGCTAAGTACATGCATTAAATGAATTTTTGGTGATTTAATTCCAACTCCACTAACACTAACACATAGCACATAAACCAAGTAGCTAAAAAAAGATCCAAACCCTCCCATCTCATCCCCTATGTTCGGCCAAACCCAAGAACACCACCATAATCCATAAATTTTTCAAGATCAAGTAATAATCACACTCCATTTACCTTCCTAGTTATGATTTTGTGACTAAATCTCAAGTTTCTTACTCATTTCTTACCAAAACTCATCAAATCATCAAGTAAGTTTCAAGAACATATTTTGATCATCTTATACATTCATTTGATTCATATGTTTATGTATTTTCAAGTTATATTAGTTACTCATGCAAGTTATTTATGTTTTACATACCGCTTTTGAACATAAACTATCTTAATCACAAGACCTATAAGTTTCACTAATGATCTCATGAAATCCACCAAGGTTGGTGATGTTTAGGACCCCATGACACCCTAATAAGGTGTATGCTAGGATTTGCGAACTTGTGGAGTTGATTTGAGTTAGTACGATCAAGTTTAGAACCAAGAAAATGAGTTTTTAACAATCTAAAATAGCTACTGTCCTTAAATGCCAAGTATGGAAAACTCAGTAACTTTTGGTATATATTGGCCTTCATATTCAGAAATTTCTTTCAAAAACAAAACCGTGGCCGCAAGAATCACTAAAAACCGACTTATAACGAAGGAGATATGATTTTTCAAAGTTAGACGACGAAAACTAATTTTCTGAAAATTTAGTTGCTGATCGCCGAGATTCAAAGGACAAAACGAGGCATTAGACGTGATCTAGACGACCCGACCTACTGAGATTATGTTAGTTCATGTTTATACGAAGCCATGGATGTAAAGAACGTAGAAAACGAGCTTATAACGGCCGAGTTATTCACGTTTGAAGCCCGACGTACCATATTTATTTTGACAGCCACTATTAGAAAGTGTTTTAAATATAAAAACTAGTGTTTTTGCGAAACATAACATTGTTAGCCGATTTTCTAATTGATCGAGGCGTGTACAATCAAAAGTTAAATGAAACGACATTTATACATTGTTACAAGGTTTTCAAAACGTCGAATTTGATCACTAATACATAACGTGCAATATTTCGCGACTAGTTTCACGAAGCCATTTTGGACATATTTTCACAAGTTAAGGAAAATATTAAATTGCGATGAAAACGCTACATTTTGCCGATAGAACACCAAACGAGGATCGTGGAGTACCGTTTCAACATATTAATACGAAAAGTAGTTTATAACTTAACGAGACGTCAAAAGTGTATTTTTCGTTAATAAACGTTATTTTTAAAACTAACAAGTGGTATCGTTAACATACATATTTGCATGTGTTGCATTGTATCATTGCTTACATTGAATCACATCATTCATAATAGGTCGCGGTTAGAGACCGAGCTTTATTTCATCATATCCATCATTGTCATTGTTGCTATATCATATCAGGTGAGTTTTCATAGCCCCGCTTTAAATTGTTTATTGATTTCTAAACTCTAGGGGGAGAATACATTGCACCATTTTTATATGCGGACCAAAGTATCCAAACTCATTACATTGCTTAAGTTACATCATTGCCCAGATTAAAGTCCCCTTTTATTATCATGAACCGTTAATTGTTAGCAAGCGAGAGTGAGTGAATAGATCTATTGAGGGTGACTCCTCCGTTCGGGTTGGTAGCGCCAACTTGTCAAACGAACGCATTTCATTTCTGTCATATTAGAGTAATTGGCAAATACTTAGTTGGGGCATTTCATTCAGTCTAGCTTCGGGGTCATGAGCTTAAGAGCTAATGTATCATTTTTATGTGGCGTTGTTTTGTTATACACTTTATACTTGTGGTATCCGTACAACATTTCATTTACATAAACCTATGATCTCACCAACATTTTTGTTGACCATTTTTAGCAATGTATTTTCAGGTAATTAAGGTATCGCATGTTGGCTTGCATATGGACATCATGGAGTCACGGAGTCGACGCGTCTCACTTTATATTTTATGCACTTATCCATCGTTTGAATTGTATGAACTTGTTTTCTGAAAACTTGTTTCACCTTTTGGGACCTAGCTTTGTAACTCTGAATGTTTTTAAATAATCAAACGATATATTTTCTAAACGACACTTTAGGTCGTTCAATATAACTGCAACTTTGGTGCTATGACCAGTCGCGCCCCTGAATGCTTCATTCCGCTGCAAGTCACGAAATTTGGGGGTGTGACAAGTAAAAGCTTCGAGAGTAAATTGCCATAGGCAAAATTGAAAAACAAAATTATTTGAAAGAAAAAACAAATACAACAAAGGCATGTCTTGAACCCTTGACGTGCTGCCTAATAGTGAAATCTTTTACCCAACTTGTTAATACAAATAATCGCATAAAAACGTTATTTATATTTCACGATCTTTATATGTTTTGTTAATGACAAATATAAAAGCATACTATGTAAAAGTTGACGTAAACAAGTTTTAGTCGTAAGTTTACGATTTTGATATAATAAGTTAAGGTATGAATAATGGAATTATAAAACTTGCCTAAGGATCAAATAACATTTTTATCATACAAATTACATTTACAATATTACATAATATTTTTACAAAAGTTTGCTTACAAATTAATTACAAGCAAGTAAAATTGTTTTAATTAATCTAAATTGTAATCTTCCATTTTTGATAATAAGTTCAAACAAGATCGTTTCTAGTTGTAAGTAATTATCCATTTTTGCATAAAAGCAAACTAACCAAACTAGATTAGTTAATGTAATTGGATGGTATTTCCTCTTTAGGAAATAAATCTTATAAAATCAAAAATGAATCTTGCAAATCTTTTTGTTGAAAAGTATGAACCTCATCTAATATCTGGTATAAACTTAAGGGACTAACTTTGTCTGTTTTATGTTCACTCAGCTCGCGTACTCCAAAATTATACGAGTACTTTTTAATTTTGTCACTTTTTCACTCTATCAAGAGGACACCCAGAAGGGTATAGTAATCTTTCTTCCTCCTGATTTTATTAACCTAACAATAAGTAAGGAAAAAAGGAATTTACAGTTAGTTACAACATAGAACAAGCAAGAACGTACTGGATCAGTAGTCCGATTTTACCAACATGGTTTTATATTCCTATTCTCATGAGAAATCCATAAGTGAGAAAAGAGCTTAATGTCATCACCTATAAGAGCACACGGAGTCGTTCACTGGCAGCACACGGGTTGGTTTAACCCGCTGGGGAACACCGCCGCCGACCCAACGGGTTGGAGTTGGCTGATAGGCAAGCCAGCTGCTGGCTGGGTGTTTTTCTTCCCCATTCGACCGTTGAACGGTCAAAAATCCAAACGCTCCCTTATTTATTTCTTTTGCAACGGATACAAAAAAAAAAAAAAAAAAAAAAATTTCTTCTTTATAAACAACTAAAATCTTCACATATTAACCACAACTTTCACATATTTAACTACAAACAACTAAAATCTTCACCCCAAAATCATCACTTTTATCACAAAATGGATTAATCTTCTTCATATTGTGGTTAGCATACCTTGATGACCCAGCGGATCAGCCACCACCGATCGAGACATTGGTTTAGGTGTCTTTATGTAGTATTTTATTTTCTAATAATGATGTCGTTTATGTAGTTTTTATTTTAATTATGTTTAGGTTTATGTAATGTTTATGTCGTTTATGTAACTTTTTTTTAGTTTATTTTAATGAAATGTTTAAGTTTTTTATTATAAATGTTTGATTAAATTAAATAAAAAAAAAATTTGGGAGGGTTGAAAAAGTGATGAATGCCTAAGAATTAAGTTGGGAGGGCTGAAAGGGTAAAATGAGTTGGAGAGATGTTATCGGTGGAATTTGAGAGGGTTGAGAGGATTGGGCTTCATGACTCCTTGTGCCCTAATATCTTTCCTTGGAGGTTTAACATCAAAGCAAACCCGTAAATTGTTTTATCTCATAGATCGAGCATGCCCATAATTTATAGATCGTTAGTATATTTCTCAATATTTATATAAAAGTTTAATTCGAAATGGATGCATCTTGATAACCTACAATATTTATTTCTTATGAATATTGAATAATAGATCTGAAACATTTTCAAATTTCTATTTCGTTTAATCCTTTTCCCGATAAACATATTATTGTTACTTTTATTTATTTATTTATTTTTATTTTTTTCATCATTAGCCACCTATTTCAACCTTATTTTGCAAATACCAAAATACATAATGTTAGATAATAAAGGTCAGCAAACCCGTTGGATTTTGCGCATCTAGTTGCTAGATTTTGTTTAGGTTTAGTCATTATTTATTATCTTGTAATCTTTATAGTTTATTGAATCTGAATAATATATTTTTTTGATTTCTAATGATATCAAAGGCTAGGTCGAAGATGAAGAAGAAGAAAAAAAAGAAAAAAAAGGTTCGGCTTAGTTTGCATCGATATTTATTTGTTCCAGTTATGAATTAATTTGTTCGCTACGTCCCTTCCGTCAGTTTGTATTAACCTCAAAAGAAAAGGTTTTCGTTTGTTCGCTGAAAAGGAAAATGTTTGATTTGCTTGATCTTGTCGCCTGTTGTTTGCATCTACTTGTTTTTTTATTGAATTTTGGAATTAAAAAAGCGCAAATATGATATTAGTAAATCAGTTAGTGGGAAGGTGAAATTAAATACAATTAAAGAACTACCATTGCAATAGATTAGCTACTTGTTTGGTATTATTTGATTTAGTCATTTGCTCGCTTTTGGGTTTGACGTACAAGTTTGGTACTGTTCGCGACATGTAAGTGTGTTGGATCTTAATAATTGATACATGTTTTTTGATGTGTGGAACTCTCGTATGTTGATCTGGTTAGTAATAGTTGGATGATCTTTCGTATTTGTATTAGTATCCCTATCGGTATTTGGTAATCACAATTATGTTTGTTTGGGTTATAATGGATTAATGGTGTTGGTGGTGATGATGTTACAGTCTTAACTAATTCAATTATGTCTTTATACTTGTTTTGGTTTCAGAGGTGGTTTTGCATCTGGTTCTGCCTGGTTTTGTCTGCACCTGTCTGCCAGAATCTACATCTGTCTGTCTGAATCTGCATCTGTCTGTCTGAATTTGATCTGTCTGCCTGTTCTACTCTTGTTCATCTCTGTAATTATGTTGCTCTGATTTTTTGTCTGTCTATTTTAGACTTGGCTGTTGTTGCCTTGTTACAGTTTGGATTGCATTGGATTAAGACTCCGTCTAGCACTAAGTTTGAGCAATGGGACACTCCGAAGTTGCGTGTTTAGTTTTCAGTTTTAGTTTATTTTCTTTTTGACAAACTCTCAATGTTTACCGCTGCAACATTGTGAGTTTGAGAGAGGATGTTAGATAATAAAGACCCGTAAGCCCGTTGGGTTTGACACAGCTAGTTGCTAGATTTTGTTTAGGTTTAGTCACTATTTATTCTCTTGTAATCTTCATAGTTTATTGAATCTGAATAATATATTTTTTTGGTTCCCTCTGATTTCTTCGTATAAAACCCGTGGAAATTTCTTAGACAAGGACAACCATATTCTGGAAAATTTAGATATGGATATTTGTTAGGGTATTTGGAAATACTAATTTGTCAAATATGAAATATTGAAATTTCATAGACTAAGACGTAAGAACATAGTACAAACTAGTGCAATAACACAAATACGACAAAGTATTTAACTAGAAGAACTTCTGAATAAGTACGAAAAGTACGACAAAGTATTTAAACAACAAGGCATACCGTGTAAGAGTATGTGTAGTGGGGAGATGTGGAGAGTGGTGGGTTGTTTGTCACGTGGCATGTAGGGTATTGTAGGACTTTGTTGAAAAAGTGGTGTATTGGAGAGTGGGGGCATTGTGGGTATTATTTACAGATAAAAACAAAAACAAAAAATACAAAGAAAGAGTGAAGTTTAGGCGCTGTCAGAACCACCTAATCTCCATTTTTTTGGCCAACAGCGCCCAGCCGTAGTGGGGGTGGGGCGCTGTTCACTCAATAACCAGGCAAACCACGCCCACTACGGATACTCGAAGACTAGTAAAACCACCCAAATAAAACAATACAAAATTACCAAAATAAAACTAAAAAATGCCACTAATTAATGAGAAATTATTACGATAATTGTGACTTAATCTCCATTGGTTGGTGACGTATCAGATAGAACATCAGGCTTCAAGTATATGTGTTTAACGAATTTTTTAATGCGTGCGCGTTGAAACATATTAATTTTTTTAAATGAGATCTTATAAGTTTTAGTAATATCTTGATTTTAACAATAGCAATAAGAATAAATAAAAGAGTAGTTTGTAGTCCAAACTAAAAACCAAATAATAACAAAAAAAAAAAAAAAAAAAAAAAAAAAACGATTTTTGTATAAGATTAGACGGACATAAATATTTTTCTGGTTCGTTTTAAAGCATTTTGCGAGCTTTTCGGCATGAACGTACGGCATGTAAGGGTGGAGGGAGTGGGCTCGGCAAACTCTCGGTGAAGCTGGGTAAAACTCGGTAACACCGCCGCAAGGGGGGCGGTGATGTTCGGTGAAGGAGATAATCGGTAAGTTTTACCGAGGAGAGAGAAAGAGAGGGCAACAATTTAGTCGTTTAATTAAAAAGTAAATAACAGTAATAGGAAGACGATATTTGAATCTATGGCTTTATTGGTTTGTTTATATCTCTCTGGTTATGGTGAGAGAATAGTGAGGAAGATGACGGTTTGGTGATGAAAAGTAAATACAGAAGTAAATAATTCACAGCCACTTGATTTTATCGATCTAAACGCTTCACATTTGTATTTTTTACTATACTATAGTACACTACATGATACGGAGTAGCTGTTAGTACCTACTATCCTAAGCTATGACCCATATATACACATTTATATAGTAATAGTGAAATGGTGAAGTGTATTAAAAATATATGAAAAATAAAAGGTGATGTGGCAAATTGGTGATTAGGTGAAACCAATGCCACCAAATTGGTGAAAATTGGGGTGAATTGGTGAAGTACGTATTAAATATAGCAACAACATTATTTTACAATGTTAGGGCACTAGGAGTGGGGTGGGGAGAATTTATCATACCCCCCAAATTCAGCCAATAAACTTCAGCCAACTCATTCGCATAAATTCTCATCCCTCCCAACCTAATTCACTGGCGCCCGAAAAATTCTCATCCCTCCAATTTTTTTTATTTTTTTTTTTTTAATATTAAACTCACAAATCTTTATCACTACATTTTTGACTTTTATTCATAGCCGACAATAAATAACCTCTTCCTAATTCACTCCAATTCCGTCACTCAACAATCATCATCATATGTCAGAACAAAAATGGAAGCCTTAGTATGCAGAAGCCTCGGAGACCCAACAATCCCACCAGACTCAACACCCACAACCGCATTAACAGTCACAACATCTCACCCAATCCCAAAACTAACATCCCCATCTTCAGTTTTAGTCAAAATCAAAGCCACTAGCTTAAACTATGCTAACAATCTTCAAGTCCTTGGCAAATACCAGGAGAAATTTGCCTTACCTTTTGTTCCTGGCTCTGATTATTCGGGTGTTGTTGTTTCTGTCGGTGAGAAAGTTGCCAAGTTTAAGGTTGGGGATTGTGTTTGTTCTTTTGCTGGGATGGGTTCTTTTGCTGAGTTTATTGTTGCTGAAGAGAAAGATTTGTGGCATAAATTCATTTATCACTACCGGTATCATATACCGTCGAGCATAAATTTTTGGCATAAATTTGATGTCGGCGGCGGTGTTACCGCCGATATCACCCATAAATTCACCCACTCCTAGTACCCTTACTTTCAAGAATAAGGAAGTAATTAACGTACTGTGGAATAATAAACTAAAACAAAGAGAAGAAAAAAAAAAAAAAAAAAAAAAAAAAAAAAAACCTTAAATACAATGTTTAATACAACACATTAATAATTAATATTGGAGCGATTTTAATCATTTGGAAAAGTAATGTCACAATTCGTAATTTCCGGTCATTTTTCAAACCCCGACAATTTACTATTCATCAATCACTATTCATCGTTTTTGAAGTCAGTTTGAGACTTTGAGAATTCGTCAAAAATTTTACTATTCACATGATACTATTCATTCCCGGAGGGAAATCACTATTCATTGGCATCATTCATCATGTCGTAAACTTGGTTTACGGGTATTCAAATGCGCGTAACCAGTTAGGTTTAGCCGCGTATTCATGCATCATCAGTAAAAGGCACATCATACAGACTAGAGTAGTCTGCATATCATCAGTAACATCATTACCATATCAGTTCATGCATGGGTTTGTGTGATTTTCATTAACGTATGCTTAATTGTTTAATTAACGTTACCACTCAGTCATTTTTACTAACATTATACCCAATACTCACGACAATGATCCTAATACATTTTCAAACTAATTATAATGATATAGAGATTATATTATTACTTTACCCGGTGTTTTTAAACCAATCGCTACACTTTTCGTTTGACGCTTATAACTCCGTCGGTTTACGAAATTTTAATCCGATAATCATTCTAACACCCGATTCTTGCAAGGAACATGATTTTACAATTTTTACAACTTCGTCGTATCCCATTTCACCTCGTCACGAGTTATTTCTAGTTAACTCGGTACCCGATAACACTCAATGTATACAGTAATCATCCAATACTTAAATAAATGGGAGACAGAAGCTTTAATTAACATCAAATCTTCTTCATTTTACCCACATGTGCCGCCCCCTCATCACCCCTAATTCTTCCAACACTTGATTGCTAAGTACATGCATTAAATGAATTTTTGGTGATTTAATTCCAACTCCACTAACACTAACACATAGCACATAAACCAACTAGCTAGAAAAAGATCGAAACCCTCCTATCTCATCCCCTATGTTCGGCCAAACCCAAGAACACCACCATAATCCATATATTTTTCAAGATCAAGTCATAATCACACTCCATTTACCTTCCTAGTTATGATTTTGTGATTAAATCTCAAGTTTCTTACTCATTTCTTACCAAAACTCATCAAATCATCAAGTAAGTTTCAAGAACACATTTTGATCATCTTATACTTTCATTTGATTCGTACGTTTATGTATTTTCAAGTTATATTAGTTACTCATGCAAGTTATTTATTTTTTATATACCAATTTTGAACATAAACTATCTTAATCACTAGATCTATAAGTTTCACTAATGATCTCATGAAATCCACCAAGTTTGGTGATGTTTAGAACCCCATGACACCCTAAGAAGGTGTATGGTAGGATTTGCGAACTTGTGGAGTTGATTTGAGTTAGTATGATCAAGTTTAGAACCAAGAAAATGAGTTTTTAACAATCTAAAATAGCTACTGTCCTGAAACGCCAAGTCTGGAAAAATCAGTAACTTTTAGTATATTTTGGCCTTCATATTCAGAAATTTCATTCAAAACCGAAACCGTGGCCGCAAGAATCACTAAAAACCGACTTACAACGAAGGAGATATGATTTTTCAAAGTTAGACGACGAAAACTAATTTTCTGAAAATTTAGTTGCTGATCGCCGAGATTCAAAGGACAAAACGGGGCGTTAGACGTGATCTAGACTATCCGGCCTACTGAGATTATGTTAGTTCATGTTTATACGAAGCCGTGGATGTAAAGAACGTAGAAAACGAGCTTATAACGGCCGAGTTATTCACGTTTGAAGCCCGACGTACCATATTTATTTTGACAACCACTATTAGAAAGTGTTTTAAATATAAAAACTAGTGTTTTTGCGAAACATAATATTGTTAGCCGATTTTCTAATTGATCGAGGCGTGTACAATCAAAAGTTAAATAAAACGACATTTATACATTGTTACAAGGTTTTCAAAACGTCGAATTTGATCACTAACACATAACGTGCAATATTTCGCGACTAGTTTCACGAAGCCATTTTGGACATATTTTAACAAGTTAAGGAAAATATTAAATTGCGATGAAAACGCTACATTTTGCCGATAGAACACCAAACGAGGATCGTGGAGTACCGTTTCAACATATTTATACGAAAAGTAGTTTATAACTTAACGAGACGTTAGAAGTGTATTTTTCGTCAATAAACGTTATTATTAAAACTAACAAGTGGTATCGTTAACATACGTATTTGCATGTGTTGCATTGTATCATTGCTTACATTGAATCACATCATTCATAATAGGTCGCGGTTAGAGACCGAGCTTTATTTCATCATATCCATCATTGTCATTGTTGCTATATCATATCAGGTGAGTTTTCATAGCCCCGCTTTAAATTGTTTATTGATTTCTAAACTCTCGGGGGAGAATACATTGCACCATTTTTATATGCGGACAAAAGTTTCCAAACTCATTACATTGCTTAAGTTACATCATTGCCCAGATTAAAGTCCCCTTTTATTATCATGAACCGTTAATTTTTAGCAAGCGAGAGTGAGTGAATAGATCTATTGAGGGTGACTCCTCCGTTCGGGTTGGTAGCGCCAACTTGTCAAACGAACGCATTTCATTTCTGTCAAATTAGAGTGATTGGCAAACACTCAGTTGGGGTATTTCATTCAGTCTAGCTTCGGGGTCATGAGCTTAAGAGCTAATGTATCATTTTTATGTGGCATTGTTTTGTCATACACTTTATACTTGTGGTATCCGTACAACATTTCATTTACATAAACCTATGATCTCACCAACATTTTTGTTGACCATTTTTAGCAATGTATTTTCAGGTAATTAAGGTATCGCATGTTGGCTTGCATATGGACATCATGGAGTCACGGAGTCGACGCGTCTCACTTTATATTTTATGCACTTATCCATCGTTTGAATTGTATGAACTTGTTTTCTGAAAACTTGTTTCACCTTTTGGGACCTAGCTTTGTAACTCTGAATGTTTTTAAATAATCAAACGATGTATTTTCTAAACGACACTTTAGGTCGTTCAATATAACTGCAACTTTGGTGCTATGACCAGTCGCGCCCCTGAATGCTTCATTCCGCTGCAAGTCACGAAATTTGGGGGTGTGACAAGTAAAAGCTTCGAGAGTAAATTGCCATAGGCAAAATTGAAAAACAAAATTATTTGAAAGAAAAAACAAATACAACAAAGGCATGTCTTGAACCCTTGACGTGCTGCCTAATAGTGAAATCTTTTACCCAACTTGTTAATACAAATAATCGCATAAAAACATTATTTATATTTCACGATCTCTATATGTTTTGTTAATGACAAATATAAAAGCATACTATGTAAAAGTTGACGTAAACAAGTTTTAGTCGTAAGTTTACGATTTTGATATAATAAGTTAAGGTATGAATAATGGAATTATAAAACTTGCCTAAGGATCAAATAACATTTTTATCATACAAATTACATTTACAATATTACATAATATTTTTACAAAAGTTTGCTTACAAATTAATTACAAGCAAGTAAAATTGTTTTAATTAATCTAAATTGTAATCTTCCATTTTTGATAATAAGTTCAAACAAGATCGTTTCTAGTTGTAAGTAATTATCCTTTTTTGCATAAAAGCAAACTAACCAAACTAGATTAGTTAATGTAATTGGATGGTATTTCCTCTTTAGGAAATAAATCTTATAAAATCAAAAATGAATCTTGCAAATCTTTTTGTTGAAAAGAATGAACCTCATCTAATATCTGGTATAAACTTAAGGGACTAACTTTGTCTGTTTTATGTTTCAGTTATAGTCCTTTGGATGTCTTTATGATAGCTGAGCTGATTATGGATAAAAGTAGAAAGACACGAGGTCAGAAGAATAACAAGAAAACACGGAAGGACTTATCTACAAAGCTTGAAGGGAATCTTAGTTGCAATATGTCAAAAGTTTTGTGAAGGAGTATATAAGCTAAAAGTTTCAGCCATCTCCTCATAACTCAGATCATAATTTTCTCTCTCAAGTTATATGCTCTAATTCTCTCTCACACAAAAAACCCTAACTGTAATCTTGATCATCTTGATTAATACTCTTTGTTAACCTGCTGTTATTCTTTGTACTTGATTGAAATTAAGTATTGTGTATTGGTTAAGTTGTACATGTTTTAGAACAATTTGTATTTTTGTTGTTTAAATCAATAAAAAAAAAGTTTAGAATGTGTTTTTCTACATGGTATCAGAGCCAGGTTCGATCTATCTTGCTCTAAAAAATTGATTTAAAAAATTTAGGGTTTTGCTAAATTTGGGGGTTTTTTAAATTACTTGATTATCTTTCAATTAACCTTTGTTAATTGATAGATCTGTTGTTTAATTGTTTCGATCTAATCGTTTTTTGAAAAACGCACAATTTTTGAAAAAAATAGGGTTTGGGAAATTTGGGGCTTTTTTCAATTAAAGGCTTTTTTCATCGATTAAGTGTGTTTAATCGATAGATCTGGTGTTCTTGTTTCGATTGGAGGTGGTTCTGGTTACTGATAACGCTCAAAATGAACATGTTTTTAGTCACGTTATTGTTAGATTTGTGCATCATATTTGGTTATATTTTTGTATATTTGTTACTAAATCACGAAAAAGTGTATATGCAAGTAAATATAGCCAAGTACAGGAAAAGATGATAAAAGGATGAAGAAATGAAGAGATTATGCACATTTGAAGAATCACGAGAAAGAAACCACACAAGAATTCAAGGATTTGATAAAGGCAAGATTTCTAAGCTTACATAACAAGAAAAGATCAAGTTCTATGGAGGGAATTAGTGGCACAACAAAGGATCAAGCACGTAACGAGAAAAGGAAGAAGACAAAATAATATTTGCATGGCAGAATGGCCCA
Organism: Artemisia tridentata subsp. tridentata; assembly: GCA_021014915.2. Classification (NCBI taxonomy): domain Eukaryota; kingdom Viridiplantae; phylum Streptophyta; class Magnoliopsida; order Asterales; family Asteraceae; genus Artemisia; species Artemisia tridentata. Next base: position 84,863,171 of record CP139502.1, on the reverse strand, counting down.
TCCGATCAGATGGTGCCCGCATCCCATTCGGATGGGGAAACTTGGATTTACCGAGAGCTCCAACCAATCGGATGGACCTCAATACCGATCGGTTGGAGGAAGCTGAAGTTACAAAAATGCATTTAATGACGAATTTAAGCCCCATACTCATGGTGGCTTATCATTTCTCGGCTAGTAACTGATCTAGGACGTTTTTGCTTGAAGAGTAAGGGTTTCCTCACTTATTTAAGGAACCCTTGGCTAGTTTACAAAGGGGGTGGGGTGACAACCCAAAAACCTAGTAAGGCTTACACCAAGTCTTGCTAAACTTATTATCATTGCCCGAAAGCTTGTAGTTGCTGTGAAAACGTCCAACGAATCTTGAGTTCAAGTCTCAAGAGTTGTGTCCAAGTGTGGAGTTATTTACGTGTGATCATAGGCGATTGGAGGAGAGTGGTTGCTATAGTTCCACAATTCTAGTTCTTGTAATTTCACAAATAGGTATTTCTTGTTTGAGTTATTATGAACTACTTTTACTTTAAGATGAATGAAAATATGATTTATTACTTGTGTTTGAATATGATTGTTATGGAGTGATTTGGGTTATACTTGTGTGTATGATGTGATAAGTGTTGGAGTATTCTTATTTCATAGTGATGCATGAAATCATATCTTGTTTTATGACTTTGTTGAAATAAAATCTAATCTTGCTTAATTAGTTGGTAAAAACAGTTTTAAAGATTAACAAAGGCCGAATGGATTTTCTTTATGTTTTTATGCCAAAAAGTTAGTGCACGAATTAGTATGGATTATGGTGTGTGAAAAGCATCATATTAGCTCATTAAAATGGATTTGGAAACGATTTCATCACGAGAAAAGGCCGAAAGGATTCGTAGAAATTCTAAGAATAAGAAATGTTTTTCAAACAACAAAGAGTCTAATAGAATTATCGCACTAGTTAACAAAGGCCGAAAGGAGTTAACTAGAAGATTGAATTCTTAGAGATGATTTCTCATGATAAAAACCATTGATCGTGAATCACTCAATTTTAAGTTGTGCATCATTACAAGTCACACCCAACTTGTTAGATTACTCTATACAATTATCATGGAACTACACACAAATATATTTGTTTTTTATTGATTGAATTTTGTTTACCTTAGCATTTACACCAAAAAGGATTGACAATCTTTTTTGACAAAACTTATTTTGCAAACCCAAACCACAATTCCCTTGGGACGATCTCAACTTACCCACCTTTACTACTACGGACGAGTATACTTGCTCGTATGTGTTGATTAAAGAATCGGATAAATTGATTTTATAAAAATTTAAAACTTGCACTACACACGACACATCAAGTTTTTGGCGCCGCTGCCGGGGAATTGTCTAAATTACTTAGTAGTTTGGTTTGCTAAGTTTGTAAGTTTTTGAAAAGAGAAAAAAAAAATTTTGGTTCGAATCTTGTTTTCCAATAAATAAAACAATCGGTTTTCCAATAAATAAAACAACCGGTTTCGAAAAGTGGTGGTCTTTGCATAGATTGCCCTTCTAGATATTTGTCGGAATCCATTGATCGATTCAAGTTTTAAAATACAATATACTTTAAAATCTTAACTGACGTGGCTTCTGATACCAATTGTGGAAAACTAGAAGGGGGGTTGAATAGTTTACCGGTTTAAAATTCTATTAAAAATCTTGTTTTAAAAGTTGGCTATTGGAAACTTTGATTCGAACTCTATGTGTAATCAATCAACACCAATATGAAATACACACTAAACTAACAAATACAAAATAATGAAAGTAAAGAGTAGAGTTGGAAAGATCAAACCGAGACAAAGGATTTATAGTGGTTCGGCTACGAAGCTCTTCTTCGCCCTACTCCACTCCCCGAGTACCACACTCGAGAGTTTCAAGCACTATGTCAACAACCTCCCTTCAGGCGGAGAAAACCGTACACGTCGCTTATCCTATTACCGACACTAAGCTAAATGTCGAGTGCTAATCTTAGCTAGCACCAATCTACCAAGGTCCACGTGACCAATTACACAAGCCCTAATGGCTACAAGAGATCACCAAGATCTCAACACGATCATAATGATCAACACTCACTTCACTCTACTCAATCTAACTACTCTAGATCCTTTGATCACTCACACACAAGCCCGATGGCTTTAAGAGATCTTCACTATCTCTTAAGATCACAATGATCTTCACTCACACTCTCACAATAGAAAGATAATCTTGATGTATGCTAGGATACAACAAGGATGTAACAAGTGTTACAAAACCTAACAACTACAACTCTTGTATCTTCTTGAATACCTTGAGTTCTTCTCTTGCTAATGAAGAGGAATGATAACACCTTGTATCTACTTGGATACTTGTGTTCTTCTCTTGCTAATGAAGAGGGATGACAACACCTTGTATCTACTTGGATACTTATGTTCTTCTCTTGCTATTGAAGAGGTATGAAGAGGATCACTTGAAGGATGATTGGATCACTCTTGAACAAAAGAAAAACTAACCTAAATGATCTAAGAAAGAAAGTGTGAAGAGAGTATTCAACTCAGAAAGTTTTGTGTATGTAAGGATGCCTAAAAACTGTGAAAGAGGTGGGTATTTATAGGCAAAGAAAATCTGAACGTTACAGAAAATTTTGTACGGACGGCTCCGTTAAATACCCCACGGCTCCATTAAATTTAACGGAACCGTGGAGCCGTCGTAGACTAGGACGCTCCAAATTTTGTCTTTTCTGGTGAAAACTTATTTGGGGAAGGTTGGAGCTGATTTTGGGGGGGAAAATAGCTGTTGTGATTTTCAAACTTATTTTTCCATTAAAACATTTCTTAATATTTCAAAAATAATTTGTCATGTGTATTTTTGAAAAAATGTTTTGTCCCATTTAAAATGTGAATTCTCAAAACATGAATTCACTTCTTTGATCACTAGTTCAAGTTGTAACTTTGTTCTAGAGTGATTTGCGTAGAAACGGGATCTTCCGATTAAAGACTTGTTTACGTTGATTTTAACGTATCGTGATTTCACATTTTGTCATCCTCAAAACGTGAAGTAATCGAAAGATATAAATAACGTTTTTAGAACATTATTTGCATCAACAATCTCCCCTTTTTGATGATGACAAAATATAAACTCATGTTAGGTTAAAATTAGTGTTAACAAGTTTTTAATGAGTTTACTCCCATTTCTCCCCCTTTTTGTCTAATCAAAAAGGTGACAAAGGCTCCCCCTTGATGTGTACTCCCCCTCATTTGGAGAACAAAGCAATCGAGCAATGGTTCTTGCTACAAAACAAAGTTAGGAGATACATATATAATATGTAACAAGTAGCACATTATGACAAATATCCAACCACACAAGAAGAAGAATAGCTAATAGCTAAAAATGATAGGAAACAACCCTCATAAGAGCCCATTCATTCATTAAAAGAAAATAAATGTCATACATGGATATGACTTCATGGAAACATAAAAGAGACAATGATAAGCATAAATCCCTAATGACTAGAGGCATGTTTCATTTCCAAGAGGGCTCCTAAAGACCTATTGTGGGTTAGGAGGTGGTGGAGATTGGGGCTCCATTTGGGGGGGTGGTGGTGTCAAGAGATGTTCTATAAAGTAGAACATGAAATGAATCTCGTCTCTTAAGAAGTAGATGAGATTACGGTTATGGAGATAACATAGGCAATTAGCACTATGTAAATCAAAGGGATGTGGTTGATTGGGTTGTGCCATGATAGGAGATGGTGATTGTGGTAGGTTTGTTGGAGGTGAAATTGGCATGGCATTGTCCAATGGAGTTATGGGGGATGGTGTGTACTCCATTGATGATGTAGTGTAGAAGGATGATGAAGATGTTGTGTAGGTAGAGGATGTTTTAGATGGTGCATAAGGTGGTGATGGTGAGTATGGAGTGGTTTGGGAATGTGGTGTCATAGCTTCATCATCTTTTGTGAGATCCACAAAGAGTGGTTTTGAGGGTGGTTTCACGGTTATCCTAGGTTTCTTGGAGATGTGAGAGGTTGAACCATGTGTGGAGGACATGGTGTTTGTGTGATGGGAGGTTGAAGGTGAAGTGCAAGATAAGCTTGCAAGGGTGAGGCCTTAAATAGGCAAGTTGGGTGAAATTTGAATTAAAGTTGATGGGGGTGTCCTATGGTGTAGGAAGGGAATCCTAGGGTGTGTTATGTTTGCAAAAATTTGTAGGTTTGAGGTTAGGGGTGTAGGGTTTTTGGTAAGAACAGTAAAAATCCATCAAACAGGGGTACGGTTCCTTTAAATGACCCACGGTACCATTAAATTTAACGGTACCATCCATATTTAATGGTACCGTGTCATTGTTTGCAAGACGATTTCTGTGCAGGCTAGTTCTGGGCAGCTAGGGGGATGTTTTCTAGGGAAACTAATTCATGGAAATGATTGTGCCTCAACTCACTAGGTACTTGTTTTCCTAAAGTGTCCCATCTAAGCTACAACTAGCACATAAAGACTATCATGTAGTTTCCTAGGATAATTATAAGCATGCAATAAGAAGGGACAAAATAGGCTATCATCCAAAATATCACATAGATTGATTAAACAAGGAGATAGTTAAGCATGCAATAAATCAATTTGCATTCATTCATAGATAAATCCTAATAAGAAACATAGATTTCTTCAACACTTATGACTTGAGCATTCCCCCATGCTTGGCATACTCTTGTCTTGAGCATGAGTCTCGTTTTCATGATTTGGATCATCAAAGGGTGCATAATGGGTGGAGGATTAGGAAATAAGAATTGATGAGACATGTGACTCGTTTATGGTTGCATGATGGGTTTGACAAGGGAGTATTGAGGGCCGTTAAGGTAAGGGCGTAGGTTCATAAAATGGTGATAGAGACGGGTTAGGAACATCCCATAGGGTATCAGTTTATTCTTGTTACCCTTGAGATGGACAATTCGCTTAGCGAAGAAGTAAGCGAGGTTGTATGGTTGTTGGGTTAGGAGACAGTAAATCATATGAGCACAACACGCCGGGAGTTGCTCACGATTTCCTGTGAGACTTAGAACATTTTCTCGCAGGATGACTGCCCAAGAAAGTAGTTCATGACGCACCTCTTCCAAACGAATTTTCGTTGGATTAGGATAAGAGGAGTACTTATGAGTACGGATGATTTTGGTTAGTTCGGTGGGAGAGGGTATGTAGGAACAATATGGACTATTCTCTTCACGATAGTTGAAGAGTGACTCAAGACACCAATCTTCAGTATAGGCACATTGCCCATGATTGGGTATTCGAAGGATCTGAGCAAATTGCTCAAGAGTTAGGACGAATTTGAAGTTTTGGACCCAAAACCAAAGTGACAAGGATTGATCCTCGTTACGTACGAGTTCAACTTGTCGAAAGAACTCTAACACAAAACGAGGACAAATGTGCTCGTTAATGTGGAGTAGACAATCGAATCCTATAGCTCTGAAGGAAGTGTTGATGTCCCGATGGTAAATTAGGGATGGATCAACGACACGGACTTCATGAAACCGACGGGTTTCAAGATTGACATAGGCACGAATGTGATTACCGGGAGTTGTAGGTTCTTGTGATATTTGGGGTGTGTAGGTGTCGGTTAGGAGATGATCAAAATCATATTCATGAGACATTTTTGTTTCCCAAAAAAAATTTAAAAGAAAAATTAGAGTGAAGAATAGTTGCATTATGCACATGCCTAGTGTGTGTGCCTATATGCAAACTATGTGGAGGTGCGGTAATCTCGACCCAAAGGAAAATAATGAGATGACCCTAACACTCCTAATTTTACTTTTGCTCAAACAAATATGTCAAAAAATACATATTGATTATGTAATTCGATCCATATTTGTGAGATCATGTATGCATGAGAAGATGTTTTTAGTTTGCATCAACAATGCACAAAAAGTGTTTCATGGTCCTAAATTCGTGAAATTTTGAGAATATTAGAATTGGGTTGTTTTGTGACTTTAATGTTTTGACACCAAAGGTTTTGAAAATATTAGTGTTGATGACTTCAATTTGAAAGTATATTAAGAAAAATTGAAAATCCCCAATTCATTTTTCATCAATGAGCAAACCCTAGACTCAAAATTAAGAAAATTAAAGTAAGGTAACTTACAATTAATGTTGAAAACTTAGAGATGATCAGTAAGCTTGAAAATCAATGTCTTGAATATGAGCTTGAAGAGGTTTAGTGAAGTTTTGGGTTGTGAGGTTAGGTTACAACAGCAGTTGCAGAGGATGAGGATGGTTGAAATAAGTGATGTGGGAAAAGGGGAACTGAAATAAGTGATGTTCCAGATGCACGGTTCCACGGTACCGTTAAATTTAATGGTGCTGTGCCACATTTAGTGGAGCCGTGTATCTTCAGGGATGATATTATGTCCCATTTTGATGTTTGAAGAATAAGTCTCGCTGTTTTAGAGAGACTCTATGACACGAGGAAGGAATTTATACCTAATAAATTCCTTTGAATGGGTAACCTAAACTAGACTTAACGAGACACACGAGATGACTTCAAGAGTCATGAGATTTATGGAACATGTTCCATCATTCCTAGACCTAGACGAAGGTAGTTAAAGGATTCTCGTTTGAGAGGTTTGGTAAGGATGTCTGCGATATTGTCCTGGGAAGGAACTTTCTCAATAGAAATATTTCCTTTCTGAACATTATCACGAAGGAAGTGGTGGCGAATTTCGATGTGTTTGGTACGGGAGTGTTGAACGGGGTTTTTGCTCAAGTCAATAGCACCTTTATTATCACACATAATGGGGACGTCATCTAAATGAATGTCATAGTCTATAAGGGCTTGTTTCATCCATAGTGCTTGTTGACATGCCTTTCCGGCGCTTACGTACTCGGCTTCGGTTATGGAGATAGCAAGAGTCGTTTGTTTCTTGGAGAACCAAGAAGTTAAGCAACAACCCATGAAGGTACAAACGCCACTCGTACTCTTTCGATCCACATAATCTCCCGCATGATCAGAGTCGGCATAGACAATAGTTTCTACACCGGTCCCTTTGGGATAAAATAATACCAAGTGTATAGTGCCTTTAATGTATCGGAATATACGCTTAACCGCTTCAAGATGAGAGGTTTTGGGATCCTCTTGGAAGCGAGCACAAAGGCAGACACTAAACATGATGTCGGGCCTACTTGCCGTGAGGTATAGTAAACTTCCTATCATACCTATATACTTAGTGCTATCCACGGACTCACCTTCTTCATCTTTCGTGAGTTTTATTTCCGTGGACATGGGCGTTTTCATGGGCTTAGACTCTTCTAAACTGAACTTCTTAAGCATCTCTTTACTATACTTAGCTTGATTAAAGAAGATGCCATCTTCCATTTGTTTAATTTGTAAACCAAGGAAGAAATTTAATTCACCCATCATGCTCATCTCAAACTCGTCGTGCATGATTTTTGAGAAATCATCGCACATCTCTTGACAAGTTGATCCGAATATAATGTCGTCGACATATATTTGAACAATGATGAGATGTGAATTTCTTTTCTTTGTGAAGAGTGTGTTATCAACCTTTCCCATGGTATATTCATGTTCAATCAAGAAGGCTTTTAGTCTATCATACCAAGCTTTAGGAGCTTGTTTAAGACCATAGAGTGCTTTCTTGAGTTTATAAACATGATTCGGACATTCGAAATCAATGAATCCCAGAGGTTGCGCAACATACACCTCCTCGTTGATATAACCATTAAGGAACGCACTCTTCACATCCATTTGGTATAGCTTAAAGTCTAAGGCACATGCATAGGCAAGGAGTATTCTAATTGATTCTAATCTAGCTACAGGTGCATAGGTTTCATCATAATCTATTCCCTCTTGTTGGTTGTAGCCTAGTGCTACCAACCTTGACTTATTCCTAACTACGACGCCATTTTCGTCGAGTTTGTTTCTAAAAACCCATTTAGTTCCTATGATTGTTTGATTCCTAGGAAGAGGTACTAAATCCCAAACTTGGTTTGCGGTGAATTGATTTAGTTCCTCCTGCATGGCAACTATCCAACTTTCATCCTTAATTGCTTCACCTACATTCTTAGGTTCTACGGTTGATATGAAACAAAAGAAGTTACTTTTGTTTTGTGCTTGTGACCTAAGGGTTCTTTGGTTTAGGTTACCTATGACATTTTCAATAGGATGGTTTTTGGATTCCTTAATGTTGACAATTTCGTCAACTTCAACTATTTCATCCTCAATGTCATCTTCTAGGGTTTTCTTGCCATTAGCCTTAATGGCTTCATCCTCATCTAAGTCATCATCAACCAATGGTGATGTCTTAGATTGTGGAGGACTTTCATCGAATGTCACGTTGAGTGATTCTTCGACTTTCGAGGTTTCTCTATTTAGGACAACGTAGGCTTTACTATTTTGGGAGTAACCTAGGAATACACCTTCGTAAGATATTGGGTCAAACTTGGTGAGGTAATCTTTAGTGTTCAATATGAAGCATTTGCTTCCAAACACTCTAAAGTAATCAAGAGAAGGTTTTCTTCCTTTCATGATTTCATATGGGGTTTTTCCTAGGATAGGTCTAAATAGAATCCTATTTAGAATGTGATGAGGCGAAAAGTGTACCGCTTTTAAGGGGTCATTTAAGCCTTAAATCGTATTTATTTGATCAAATATTGCCCTAAATCGTTCCTTTTGTCATTTTAGGTACTTTTGAGGAGAAATCTGGAAAAGGAGGCATTTTGGACGTTTTTGGAGCATAAAAGTGAAGAAAACGGCAAAGTCTCAAAATTGTGCTGAAAGTCACCTTTGACGGCGTCAACATTAACTCCAGACGGCGTCATGCTTTGGCAAGAAAAGTTGGATGTGAAATTTACTCATGACGGGCCAGTGAGTTTGCATGAGAATTCTGACGGCGTCACGCTTTAACTAAATCAAGGGCGTCACGGCTTAAATCATAAGGGGACGGCGTCACGTTATAGGTCCGACGGCGTCAAGCCTTGATAAGCCAGAATGGATTTTTGAAGAGCTAAAGAGGGACGGCGTCAAGAAGGTCACCCGGGAACCCTAAAAGCGGCGAGGTGACGGCGTCACAATGCATAAGGTGACGCCGTCAGATGTCAAAGTCTATATATAGTTTTCTAAATTTTTGTCATGAAAGAGAGCTTAGTGTGTGGAATTTTGGGATAAAACCCTAAGACGATTTTAGCTACTTTTTCAGGGCTTTTTGCCCTGAGATCTTCCATGTTTCATTGAAAGATAAGTTATCAATTAATCATTCAATATGTCTATGTGTTGTTTGATTCTATCTTATGCTTGTCTTTTGTTTAACATGTTAGGCTAATTTTATCTTGTGTTTGCTTAGATCTAATGAAACCTAGCTATTGATTATTGGTTGTTAGTGTGTTGTTAGTTGTATTGGATGATTGTTTATCTATGTTAGGCTTAAGAAAACTGGCTAACTTCCTATTCGGTAACTTGCTTGAACGTCTTAAGAAACATGAACCAAACGCGTACTAAAGGTTTTTATGGTTGTATTTAATGCACAAGCGAATTCTAGTGATCCCATGTTAGGAGCTTCCTAGCCGGCTCGACATAGGAGTGAAGTAGGAGCTTGTAGAGTTTGGGGAAGTAAGTACGCCACCCCACGAATGGTATTAAGGAATACACCCGTCATCCACGCGACTAATACACACTAATTAACCGGTAAAAGATAGTTAGGGAGTAAGGAAATCTAAGTAAACACATTTCTCTACACACAAGTTTCTCACCACTTTTCATTTTTGTTATTTTATTTTATTTGCATTTGTAGTAATTTGGGTTAGTTGACTAGCAACTAATTCCGCCCACTCCTTCAAAACCCGAGATTTTACTTGCTTTCATAAAAAATATAAAAACATAAAAAGAATCTTCCTCAACCCTTAGACCTATTAGAGTAGCTTTTCATACCTAACGAACACTATTCCCTGTGGAGAACGATCAATCCCCCGTACTTACCACTACACTATACTACATCGGTCAGGTACACTGCCTGGTGGGGTTGTAAGCCTCTTGAGATCCCTCGAGAGGTAAAACCTGTTGTAAGGTTGCAAAACCCACGAATCAAGTTTTTGGCGCCGCTGCCGGGGAATAGTTATTGTTTAGGTTGAATTTTTATTTCTATTAGGTCTACTCACTAGATTCCTTTCTAGTGAGATTTTTATTTTATTCTTCTAGGTTTTCTTTAGTCTATCTATTTTCTTCGTGTCTTTGTTCGTAACCATTACCGTCCGACATCATGGAAGATGGTAATATCCTTAACCCACACAACCCACCACCACAACAACCACCACCACCTCCTAGAGCCCGTACTTTAGGAGAGTATTCCCGTCCTAGCCACCACGGCTATCGAAACACCATTGAGCTCACTCAAGGAGCCAATATCACACCCTTGCGATCCGACACCATCCGGTTGGTGCAAAGCGGATGCGCATTCCATGGACTTCGTTCTGAAGATCCTAATCAACATCTCAAGGACTTTCTTAAAATCGTTGATTCTATAGACCTTGATGTTGCCACTCGAGAGACGACCCGATTGCGTCTCTTCCAATTCTCTCTGCGGGACCAAGCTAGTTAGTGGCTAGAACGTCAACCCGCAGGATCCATCACCTCTTGGGATGATCTCACCACTCGTTTCCTTGCTCAGTTTTTCCCACCGGGAAGAACTACCAAGCTAAGGAATGATATCTTGATGTTCCAACAACGTCAAGGCGAAACTCTCTACGAGGCATGGACTCGATTCAAGGACTTACTCCAAAAAGTCCCTCACCATGGCATAGAACTTTGGCTCCAAGTCCAAATCTTCTATGACCATATCAATCTCTCCACAAGGCAAACCATTGACCAATCGGCCGGTGGCAAGCTACGTGATCTAAGTGCGGAACAATCATGGGCTCTCCTAGAGGATCTTGCTCTTTATGACAACGAAAGTTGGAGTGATCCCCGTGATTTGAATAAAACGGTCAAGGCAATATCTTTGCCTTCTAACAATTCAAGCACTTCCGACCGTAGGATCATAGAACTTGAAGACCAAGTCAAGTTTCTCATGAAATCCTACGAGGCTCCTAAACCTTCAAGCCAAGTGAACAAAATCACTTCTTCATGTGAATTATGTAGTGGTCCCCACGACACTCGTGATTGCATGGAACTCCCCGAACAAGCTTTTGTGGACTACGCATCATCGCGTACCGACGGAGCGGGAGATAAGTGGTACACTTTCAAACCCGAGCCAAACCCTTATGGTGATTCATATAACCCCTCATGGAAAAATCACCCGAACCTTAGGTGGAAACAAAACCAAAACACACAACAACCCAATTCTTCCAACCCACCTACTCGTTTCCAATCAAGCGGTTCCAACTCGAACCGTACTTTCAACAACAATCCTTCCGGCAATGGTAGTACCAATAACTTTGAAGGATTGATGTCTCAATTTATGGCATCTCAAGAAGCTCGGATAGCTAGATTCGAGACCGAATTCAATCAACAACAAACTGAGATGACCAATAAAATTGACAACTTGTTGAAAGCCCTCCATAACCAAGTGTTATCACCTCCACATAAGGACGCTAGGAACACAAATAGCGGACCCCAAGTCAAAGACCCTTCTTCATCCAAACATGTCCACTTCGTCAACATTGTCACTATTAAACCAATCGATAGGAGCATGGAAGAAAGTGAACCTAAGGATGAGGATAGGAAAGTCGAGGTTGATAAGGAAGTTAGGACAAGTGAGATTGAAGAAGTAGATGATGATGAGGACTACTTCAATAGGCTACCCACTAAGGAAGAGCGTGCATATCATACAAACTTATTCGATGACCCCGAGACACCATACTTCCTAGGTAGACCAATCATAGAAATAGGCGACCCTTCTAATCTCAACATACCATGCAACATAGGGCATCTACATGTGTGGAAAGCTTATATCGACCTTAGATCACCCATAAACGTCATGACTAGAGCCCACTACAACTTGATAATGAAAAATCAACTTGGGTATAGGATGTTCCCAGACAAGGGTTGGATGAGTAACTTCACGGGAAGAGTTAAGGGATTACCGGTTTATGTAGGAAACTTCACCTATGTCACCGACTTTGTAATTGTAGAAGATATCCGTCCAATAGTCGATGCATCCTTGACTCAAGTGGTTTTTGGAAAACCATTTGTTGAGGTCTCTAGAATGACTTATGAACCTTCCTTGGGGATAGTTAGATTTAAGGATGAGACCGATGAAGTAAGCTACCAAATGCCATATAAGATAGAACAATTCCAACACTTGTCAAATGTTGAGAAGGAGCTTAAACAAGCGGTCTACTATAGGAATGATAAGGATAGAAGTAAAGGAGTAGACTATGTTATGGAAAGGATATTCGGTTTCTACAAGGATTGTTTGAAATTAGGACCGGAATATAAAACCGGGAAGGAGAATAGCCTAGGAACCGTGACCGATGATGGAGTCACGTAATGTACGTGACTTTGAGTCTAGCTACAAGACTCGTTAATAAAGAAAAGCGCTTCTTGGGAGGCAACCCAATCTTTATTTGTTTTATTTGCTTTGTGTGTTCATTTGTTTGTGTGTTTGTTTTATTTGCTTCGTATGTGTGTGTAATTTTTATTCTTATTGATTCATGTTCAAAACTAAATTGTGAAAATGCTTTATTTTGTTTTTAACTTCGTCTTAACTACATATAAAGGTATTTTGCAAAAGATAAGTGTAAGGGAAATCTAAATCGGTTTATTAGAACACAAATGAACATGAATCATAATAATAATAAATTAACATACATATTAGTGTGTGTTTGAGTCAAATGCTTGTATCGAGTCATAATGATGTTTTGCAGGATTTCCAGGAAGTAAGGTAAAGGTTTTTCCAGAAATTTTCCGGAAACTTAAAATGAAAATTTTTGTCAGGTCATTTCTGACGGCGTCAGGGTTTATAACCTGACGGCGTCAGATTTAATTTCCAGAAATTTTTGAAAATTTTGTTTTCATAAAAAGTTTTTATTAAAATCTCCAACTTATAATCTCCAGGAATCTGCAAAGTTATCATTCCACAAGCATTATATCCTTATATATAGATTTTATCCCGCCGATGTTATGCAGGTTTTCGTGTTTGTTTTCTCAGGTTCAACAGGTCATTGTGGACAAGGAAATGTTTTGAATCAAGCTTATGGCGATGCATTAGTCATGGAGCTTCAACATTCTCTTTGGAGGAAGATTTAACCGTGTAATTTCATTATCCAACGAGCGAATCAGGGGAGTATTTGATTTCATTCTTTTACTTTTCTCTTTTACATCTTGTTATTTGAACATTGGGGACAATGTTCATCTTAAGTGTAAGGGGAGGGTAAAAGTACGATTTTAAGAGAATACTATTGCGCTTGATTTTTGTTTGTTTAATAGTAGATGTGTAATAAAACTGAGAGAAATACTTGTTAAGGTAATTTTAGTGCCAAATTTAAAATTTTTTACAACATATAAGAGTGAAACTTTGATCTTAATGAGCGTCTCATGGATAGGAGTTATATGACTAGCACAAAAACCGTACCACTAAAAAATTTTCCACCCCCAAATATGTGAGGTTCGCCCCTAGAATTGGTAGGAAAAGCATTTATGCTATGATGTGTGTACCGGTAGCACTTAGATTCTAGAACTTGCGTTAGGACCATTCCAAGGCCACAAGTGAGACTACATTCGTGTAGTTAGATTTACTACATGATAAGAGGCATTAGGATAAACCCATTGTTTTACACCTGTGTTTTTGTTATAATTACTATGGCTACATTGGTCAAGTAATTCTCCCACACCCTTTGCGTTGTACTCATTTTTAGTACACGATACCCCTAGTACACCCCTCAGAGCCTATCTTTTCGTTTCGACCTTTAAGCATTTTACTTAAAGGAAGAATTTGTTACACCCCACTTAAATGTACACCCAAATCGCCTTAGCCTACCTTGTATGCACTCATCTTTAGTGCATTATTGTGACAACATTTGTTTAAACCCAAGTTAATTATCTAGTTGATTACATGGTTGCTAAGTCGAGTCATATCCTTGTACATATTGTTTTGGGACGATTGGGACTCATGGGTAAAGTACTAGTGTAATGGAGTAATGGGGAAGAACATCATTTATTACCCCCATATGTGCTAAATGTTTTAAAAGTACTCCAAGTTTTTCAATTATCTTAATTCGAGTCATTAGAATAGTTATTTGTAAAGTTATATAAAAGTTCAAGTGTAAGGGGATGCAATGCCCCTATGATGTATTATTTTGGATGGTAGGGTAAAAGTGTATGCAAAAAAAAAAAAAAAAAAAAAAAAAAAAAAAAATCGAAAAAATCAAGAAAAATACAAAAAAAAAAATGAGAAAAAGAAAAATAGAAAAAACATACGGACTACCATCCCGTTTCATTTTATGTTTATTTTTTATGTTTATGTTATTTTGTTTCTAGCTTAAGATCGAGTCTAGTCTTGGCTTAGCAACGTTGTATAGTACATGTAATTGATCAAGATCTTTAACTCGCCACCAGTAAAATATCCCTTATCCAACAAAACCGTGTTTTCCTTTTCCCTACACCTAACGTTATAACCCATTTAAAAGCCCTCTTTGATAGTTTATCTTAGGTGCTTACGCCTAGTGGAGGAGGTTTTCGATCCTTTCCCAAGCCTATGGTAATCTATTTGCTATGACAGGTAGTGAGAGATATTATCCGTTTTCATTTATGAGATTTATTTTGATGACACTTGAGAGATGTGAGTATCTAAACACTACTTGTGAGGTGCTAGTATATAATCTCCGTGCTTATTATGATTGAAGTGGAACGATTATTTGTTGTAATTACTTTTATGTTTGCATTAAATGACCCCTAACTTGTATTTTGATTAGAATAAAAGCGCATTTGCTTGAGGACAAGCAAATCTCAAGTGTAAGGGTATTTGATGAGGCGAAAAGTGTACCGCTTTTAAGGGGTCATTTAAGCCTTAAATCGTATTTATTTGATCAAATATTGCCCTAAATCGTTCCTTTTGTCATTTTAGGTACTTTTGAGGAGAAATCTGGAAAAGGAGGCATTTTGGACGTTTTTGGAGCATAAAAGTGAAGAAAACGGCAAAGTCTCAAAATTGTGCTGAAAGTCACCTTTGACGGCGTCAACATTAACTCCAGACGGCGTCATGCTTTGGCAAGAAAAGTTGGATGTGAAATTTACTCATGACGGGCCAGTGAGTTTGCATGAGAATTCTGACGGCGTCACGCTTTAACTAAATCAAGGGCGTCACGGCTTAAATCATAAGGGGACGGCGTCACGTTATAGGTCCGACGGCGTCAAGCCTTGATAAGCCAGAATGGATTTTTGAAGAGCTAAAGAGGGACGGCGTCAAGAAGGTCACCCGGGAACCCTAAAAGCGGCGAGGTGACGGCGTCACAATGCATAAGGTGACGCCGTCAGATGTCAAAGTCTATATATAGTTTTCTAAATTTTTGTCATGAAAGAGAGCTTAGTGTGTGGAATTTTGGGATAAAACCCTAAGACGATTTTAGCTACTTTTTCAGGGCTTTTTGCCCTGAGATCTTCCATGTTTCATTGAAAGATAAGTTATCAATTAATCATTCAATATGTCTATGTGTTGTTTGATTCTATCTTATGCTTGTCTTTTGTTTAACATGTTAGGCTAATTTTATCTTGTGTTTGCTTAGATCTAATGAAACCTAGCTATTGATTATTGGTTGTTAGTGTGTTGTTAGTTGTATTGGATGATTGTTTATCTATGTTAGGCTTAAGAAAACTGGCTAACTTCCTATTCGGTAACTTGCTTGAACGTCTTAAGAAACATGAACCAAACGCGTACTAAAGGTTTTTATGGTTGTATTTAATGCACAAGCGAATTCTAGTGATCCCATGTTAGGAGCTTCCTAGCCGGCTCGACATAGGAGTGAAGTAGGAGCTTGTAGAGTTTGGGGAAGTAAGTACGCCACCCCACGAATGGTATTAAGGAATACACCCGTCATCCACGCGACTAATACACACTAATTAACCGGTAAAAGATAGTTAGGGAGTAAGGAAATCTAAGTAAACACATTTCTCTACACACAAGTTTCTCACCACTTTTCATTTTTGTTATTTTATTTTATTTGCATTTGTAGTAATTTGGGTTAGTTGACTAGCAACTAATTCCGCCCACTCCTTCAAAACCCGAGATTTTACTTGCTTTCATAAAAAATATAAAAACATAAAAAGAATCTTCCTCAACCCTTAGACCTATTAGAGTAGTTTTTCAATCCTAACGAACACTATTCCCTGTGGAGAACGATCAATCCCCCGTACTTGCCACTACACTATACTACATCGGTCAGGTACACTGCCTGGTGGGGTTGCAAGCCTCTTGAGATCCCTCGAGAGGTAAAACCTGTTGTAAGGTTGCAAAACCCACGAATCAGAATGTAAGTTGAGGTGTCCACCGCATTACACCAAAACTTTTGCGGAATTGATTGTTCATTCAACATCGTTCTACTCATTTCTTGTAGAGTACGATTTTTCCGCTCAACTACCCCATTTGATTGAGGAGTGCGTGGAGCCGAGAAATTGTGAGTAATACCATTAGCATCACAATATACTCCAAATTGCACTTCATTATCAAATTCCCGACCATGATCCGTCCTAATAGAAACTATTGTACATCCTAGTTGATTTTGGACTTTCTTACTAAAGATTTCAAATTCCTCAAAGGCTTGTGTCTTATTCTTAAGAAATCTAGTCCAAGTATACCTAGAGTAGTCATCAACTATTACTAAGGTGTAGTGATTTCCTCCGTAGCTCCGTACGACGGATGGACCGAATAAGTCCATGTGAAGTAGTTCTAGGCATCTAGAGGTCGAGACCATATTCTTAGCTTTGTGACTAGAATGAGCTTGTTTTCCAACTTTACAAGCGTCACAAAAGTGTGTGTCGAACTTAATCTTAGGTAGGTTTCTAACTAGTTCCTTAGATGCCAATGATTGTATAAAACGCATATTGGCATGACCTAGTCTCCTATGCCACAGGGTGGTATGATCATCTATAGTTGCTAGACAAATCTTATCTTCAGGCTTATTTCCTATCTTCATGAAAAATAAGCCGTTTTTCCTAACTCCTTTGCCTATGGTTTTCCCATTCTTAATAATCTCACTACCCTCTTCAGAGAATATGACTCTACACTTATTATCTACCATTTGACTAATGCTAAGTAAGTTAAAACCTAAGTTATCTACGTGCTCAACATTTCTAATAATAAGAGAGTCTTGAGTAATCGTGCCTATAATGTTGCCCTTAAGTTTGCTACTGAAAGTGACATTACCTCCGTTGTATGCTTTGTATGATGAGAATAAACTTCGGTTGCCCGTCATGTGGTTAGTGCATCCACTATCCTTGACCCATTTGTCAGGCTCCAAGTCAATTCCCAAGCATATCTCATTAGAAGCATGAGCCATTAGACATGTTTCGTCCTTGGGCTTCTTTTCTTCATCATCACCGCTATCACTCCAGGAGCCTCCTATGAGAGCTCGTTGGTTGTTGACTTTCGGTGGCTTGGGACACTCTCCTATGAGGTGATTAGGATCTCCGCATCTAAAGCATTTCCTATCACTTGTCCCTTTCTTTTCAACATGGTTCTTTTGTGATGTCTTCTTCTCATCACGAGGTTGCCTAACGAACCTACCTCTTCTCCTAAAGAACTTTTTAAAGTCCCTAACCGCTAATGCATATTCCTCATCTTCACTATCGGAACTCGAACGTTCCTCATCACTAGACTCCTTCTTGGCTTTCAATGCTAGAGATCTAACTCTCTCGCTTTTGCCTTTGACTATATCGGAGTCTTTCTTAATTATCATCTCGTGAACTTTCAAGTTTCCTATAAGTTCATCGAGTGACAACGCCGCCAAGTCCTTTGACTCTTCTATGGCGGTGACCTTTGCTCTCCATTTAGGATGTAGAGCTCTAAGAAACTTCCTAACATAGTTCTTACTAGAATAACCTTCATCAAGAGCTTTAAGACTAGTGATAATAGTATTAAATCTAGCAAAAGCATTATCTATTGACTCATCCTCCGAAATGGAGAATTGTTCATATTGTTGAACAAGAAGATCTATCTTGTTCTCTTTGACTTGGTTATTACCTTGGTGAGTGACTAACAAAGTTTTCCAAATATCTTTTGCCGTATTACACATGAAAATTCTTTCAAATTCCTTTTTAGGCAAAGCATTATAAATCATCATTTTAGCCTCATTATTTTTGGCTAATTTCCTTTTAAGTTCATCACTTTGTTTATCATAAGAAACTATTTCATCCTTTTTAGTTTCCGGATTCATTTGAATAGGTTGAAAGTCACCCTCGGTAATAACATGCCAAAGATCAATGTCTTTTGATTTCACATACGTTTCGAATCTTGTTTTCCAATAAATAAAACAATCGGTTTCGAAAAGTGGTGGTCTTTGCATAGATTGCCCTTCTAGATATTTGTCGGAATCCATTGATCGATTCAAGTTTTAAAATACAATATACTTTAAAATCTTGACTGACGTGGCTTCTGATACCAATTGTGGAAAACTAGAATGGGGGGTTGAATAGTTTACCGGTTTAAAATTCTTTTAAAAATCTTGTTTTAAAAGTTGGCTATTGGAAACTTTGATTCGAACTCTATGTGTAATCAATCAACACCAATATGAAATACACACTAAACTAACAAATACAAAATAATGAAAGTAAAGAGTAGAGTTGGAAAGATCAAACCGAGACAAAGGATTTATAGTGGTTCGGCTACGAAGCTCTTCTTCGCCCGACTCCACTCCCCGAGTACCACACTCGAAAGTTTCAAGCACTATGTCAACAACCTCCCTTCAGGCGGAGAAAACCGTACACATCGCTTATCCTATTACCGACACTAAGCTAAATGTCGAGTGCTAATCTTAGCTAGCACCAATCTACCAAGGTCTACGTGACCAATTACACAAGCCCTAATGGCTACAAGAGATCACCAATATCTCAACACGATCACAATGATCAGCACTCACTTCACTCTACTCAATCTAACTACTCTAGATCCTTTGATCACTCACACACAAGCCTGATGGCTTTATGAGATCTTCACTATCTCTTAAGATCACAATGATCTTCACTCACACTCTCACAATAAAAAGATAATCTTGATGTATGCTAGGATACAACAAGGATGTAACAAGTGTTACAAAACCTAACAACTACAACTCTTGTATCTTCTTGAATACCTTGAGTTCTTCTCTTGCTAATGAAGAGGAATGATAACACCTTGTATCTACTTGGATACTTGTGTTCTTCTCTTGCTAATGAAGAGGGATGACAACACCTTGTATCTACTTGGATACTTGTGTTCTTCTCTTGCTAATGAAGAGGTATGAAGAGGATCACTTGAAGGATGATTGGATCACTCTTGAACAAAAGAAAAACTAACCTAAATGATTTAAGAAAGAAAGTGTGAAGAGAGTATTCAACTCAGAAAGTTTTGTGTATGTAAGGATGCCTAAAAACAGTGAAAGGGGTGGGTATTTATAGGCAAAGAAAATCTGAACGTTACAGAAAATTTTGTACGGACGGCTCCGTTAAATACCCCACGGCTCCATTAAATTTAACGGAACCGTGGACCGTCGTAGACTAGGACGCTCCAAATTTTGTCTTTTCTGGTGAAAACTTATTTGGGGAAGGTTGGAGCTGATTTTTGGGGGGGGGGGGGAAATAGCTGTTGTGATTTTCAAACTTATTTTTCCATTAAAACATTTCTTAATATTTCAAAAATAATTTGTCATGTGTATTTTTGAAAAAATGTTTTGTCCCATTTAAAATGTGAATTCTCAAAACATGAATTCACTTCTTTGATCACTAGTTCAAGTTGTAACTTTGTTCTAGAGTGATTTGCGTAGAAACGGGATCTTCCGATTAAAGACTTGTTTACGTTGATTTTAACGTATCGTGATTTCACATTTTGTCATCCTCAAAACGTGAAGTAATCGAAAGATATAAATAACGTTTTTAGAACATTATTTGCATCAACAGTTAATGTGTTTAAGTGTTAGAGTAAATAAGTAAATTAAATAGAGTAATTAGAATAGTTTTTTTTTATATGCCTTTAATGTTTTTAATGCTTTTAATTAATAGAGTTAATTTTAGCCTTAATGATTGGTAGCTTAAGAGTTTTTTTAATTATGTTGGTTAAGTAGTTTAAAGATTATTAAGTTAAGAGTAAATTGTTAAGATTAATGGTTAGTAATTATTAATTATGTGTTAATTGTCATATTTATTAGTTAGTTTAATTTTAGTTTTTTTATTTTATTTTGTTTATTAAGGTTTTAATTTTGTCTTAAAAATAAATACATATATATATATATATATATATATATATATATATATATATATATATATATATATATATATATATATATATATATATATATATATATATATATATATATATATATATATATATATTTAGGAAATTCGATCTAACCGATCGGATGCCGCCCGCATCCGATTCGGTTGGGCAATCTTGAGTTTTAACGATTCAACCATCCGATCGGATGGGTTATAATACCGATCAGATGGATTGATCGGTAAATTTTTTTTTGAACTTTTTAATTTTTAGTTGTTTAGAAGTTTTTATAGTAAGAAGTTACTGTTTGTTTTCTTTGATTTGATATTTTGATATGTTTCGATTATAACTAACCCTCACGCTAATAGCTTGGATTTCTTTGATTTTTTTGGTTATGTTATAGTTATTGATTCAATAGAATGGAAAGTTTAAGCGGAATTTCGGAATACTTGAGAAATTTGGAAGAAATGTTGAAAGATTCGGGTGATTCATTGGAAAGTTTGGGAAATATTTTGGAAGAAGCAAAGGCTGATTTGGAAAGACAAGAAGAAGTTGGAGAAAGTCATGTTAGTTCACCTAAGGAGAAAAGAGTTGTTGTGTTTTCACAAGCACCACCTAAGGAGTTTGATGTACCATTCATGAGGTATTCTACACCTTGTGGAGTGGAAGGTATCAAAGCTTGGGATGCTCAGCTTAATATGGAGTATGGAGACAACTATATTACGGAAGAAATGCTTGGTAAGCTTGGTTTTGTTAGGCTTGACTATGAGGATTATGGAAGAAATATAGTGAGAGATGTGAATGTTAATATTCATGGTCATGTGTTCAAAGTTGATTTTGTTGTTTTGGAATATGGTAATGCGGATGAACCAGAAGTTGTGTTTGGTAGAGATTTTATGGTTAAGACTAAATGTAGGATTGATTTTGCATTGGGAGAGATGAGGATAGATGTTGATGATTTGGTAGAAGAAAAGGTAGGAAAGGGAGAGATTGTTAAAATGGGCAAAGCAAATAGAAAGAAAACACCACTTAACAAACTTACCTAACCCTCCACCCTTAAGAATGAGAGTTCTTCATCTAGTTCACCACCAAAAACACCAAAAATAGTTAAACCATTAACCCAACAGCAGAAAGAAGCAATTCTGGAAAATTTGGAAACAAAATTTAAGGAGCTTATGGAGGAGAAGCCGGTTATTGAAGTGTTGAATAATTACATGACTTATCGTAAGAAGTTGGATGCAGTTATGATGGCAACGGCTAGGTTAGAAGATAAGAATTTTGATGAGATTGGAAGAGATAGGATAGTTGAGAATGGGTTGCCTAAAAAGGAGAGCGGTCCAGGAAATTTTGTGTTACCTATTAAAGTTAATGGAACAGATGCGATGTATGCATTGGCTGACACGGGAGCAAGTGTGAATGTAATGTCGTATCATTTGTATAAAAGATTAGGACTTGGTAATCCTCAACCAAATCAATATAATCTTACTATGGCTGATAATT